>PYUH01000177.1:394076-439806 GCA_016808085.1 Suaeda aralocaspica | reverse complement strand
CAGCTTTCTGTTTCTGAAGAAACACAGGATAGAACTTATTGCGAAGATGTGTATAAGAGACAGTGCAAATAGGGCAAGCCTTCATCCCTTTGTTCTTGTACCCAGATAAGTTACCATAAGCTGGAAAGTCGTTGACAGTGCACAAAAGCATTGCACGCAACGTGAAAGTCTCCTTTGCATGGGAATCATACACCAAAACACCCTCATCCCATAATTTTCTTAAGTCATCAACTAAGGGCTCCAAATACACATCAATGTCATTACCGGGTTGCTTTGGACCAGAAATAAGAAGTGATAGCATAAGGTACTTTCTTTTCATGCACAACCAAGGTGGAAGATTATAGATCGTTAAAATTACCAGCCATGAACTATGCTTCGAACTAAGAGTACCGAAAGGGTTCATTCCATCGGTGCACAACCCAAGCCTGAGATTGCGATTGTCATCTCCAAATGTTTTATACTTCCTGTTGATAGTCTTTCATTCCCGAGGCCCATCAGGGACGTGTGTGTAGCAAACCCTTCACCCTTCTACCTCCGCTGCCACCTAGATTCTTAGCATCCTTACTAATTGAAAACAACCCGCTTGAATCTGGTATTATGGGAGATACCACAACACCTGGACGGCGGACCAGCTTACCCCGTGCCCCTTATCGGTCATAACGTGGCAAATTGCACTTTGGACACTTATCCAACAACTCATAATCTTTTGGTACAATATGCAGTCATTTGGACAAGCATGTATTTCTCATATCTAAGCCGAATGGACACATCAGCTTCTTAGCATAGTAAGTCGACTTAGGAAGCTCATTGCCATCCGAAAACGCCACTCAGCTTTCTAGCAACATTGTGAAACTTCTATCAGTCCAATTGTTTTCTGATCTGACACTAAACAATTCCATCACACAGCAACAAGAATGGTCAATTTAGTACAAACCGGGGTACAAAGGCTTTGAGAGGCCTCTGAAATGGATTCAAAGCTCGTCCATAGTCAAGGCCTTCCACCATTCTTCGACTTTGATCCGCTTCAGTCGTTCGTAATCATCATTATTTATAGACTCATCATTGGTTGCATAGTAGTATAGTCCTTGTTATGTTGATGACTATCATCATGTTGATGATTACCACGCGAAGAAGGACTGTCATGACTCCTGTCCACCTTGTAACTCCACACATAATAATCAGGTCGAAAACCATGAAGAAGTAGGTGCAGCCTGACCTCAGCAATACTTTCAAACTTACGATCATTGCACACTTGAAACATGGACAGTAAAACCCCCTGGTTTTTTGAGTTTGGATATGCTTCTGCCCGCTCACAAAACTCAAAACACCCCTTCTACAAATTTTGCCCTATCACGGGCGGCAATTGTAATCCATGACCGATCCTTGAGATCTTTGTGCAACCACAAACACACAATTGAAGGTATTCAGTACAAGTAACATAGGTAATTGATTAATATGGTCGTGTATAATTCTTTCAAAAATGTGCTTCTTGATTTAATAAACATTTAATTAGTTTATCAGTTCAGCAATTGCTTATCTGTAATAGAACTATCTTTCAAGATAGCAGGACCATCATTTATGATACTCTATTGATTTGAGCTTTGTTGTTACCATCCTTTCACCTTTCAGGTACAATTTGATGGCCAACAGAGTTTTATTATTAGTGGTAATGGCATCTAGAAATGATCCACATCCATCAAAAACGATTTTAAATGAAACTGCTGGTGAGTGAGCTGTAACTAAAGTATTTCCTGCTTCGTGCTTAAGGCTGGGTAACTGGCTGGGTGTGTACCAAAAACTACCATTAATATATTGCTTGGTTATTGAAATAATCTGGAGCTTTATTGGTTATCTATTACTGAGGTTACGACAGTTTGTTAAGTGGTCATATGTCTCCTGCTATAAAAAACATAAATATGTTGTTTTGCACTTTACAGTTTGTTTTTACTGTAATCAAATTTTTTTAAATTTGGTTCTAAAGTTATTTTTTTTCCTTGGACGAGACTAGAAACTAGACCAGGGCTCCATAACTTTCTTGAAAGGAATGCGGTTGATGAAATTCTAGTTTTAATATGAAAAAGGATTTCATTAAACAGATAAAAGTTCAAAAAGTACACAAGTACGTAGTCATGTAATAGACAATGAAGCTGGTGAAGTTGTCCCACAAATCAGTTCGAAAAGGCTAGAACCAGATGCTTGGTTAAAGTGTTAACTAGATATCTAAACAAGTAGACCAAAAGCCAAACGACATACTCTATCACCAATCGGCGAGGCACATAGTCTATGCAAAATAAGTAAATGTTATCCCAAATCCGAAAAGGATCACCAAATACTGTATTTGGAAGACTGGGTAGGCTGCCAACTACATCAAAAACCTAGAATTCTAAGAGAAACAACTACATCAAAAACCTACAATTCTAACAAAACATAAATCTGTTCCAGCAAAAATAACCGCAAAAACAACAACAACATATTGCTATTTATAAAGAATTACTTATTTGTAATGCTCATGACTCATGAGTCAATTTTTATTGTTATAGCAAGATTTTAAAGCAGTGCATGCTATTTATTTAACACAGTAAGTCTCTTTTTTTTAAGAAAAGAGGTGTAATGCTTTAAATAGATAAATAACCTCAAACTTTAAATCAATAAATAATTAGATTTAGCTGGGTCCAATTATTTAGAGTTCCATCGAGAACATGTGAAGTACCACACACTTAATATAGAGTTAGACACTCAAAAGGCCAAAACTCGCTAACTAATGGTGACGTAGTCACATTAGTCAGTTAGTTAAAATGGAAGTAATATGTTTTCGGACTCATTACCAACAAAAACATACCAAGTTTAAGTTTTGCTTATTATTCATTCATCATGAATAATCTATCTGAAAAATAATTACAACAAGATATATTTAAAATCAAATATAGTATAAGGCACCTAAAAGAACAAAACTCGCTACTCAAATAGTGACGTAAATACGTAATCATATTAATCAGCTAATCACTTGTGCAATTTGTTATTTTTGTTGGAATTGTACATTTGTACATTAAACTTTATGCCGACTCACTCTACCACGGGTCCACCGTCCACAACACCACAACTTCACAAATCAACAAGTCACCACAACCACGCTTAATTAAGATTTTATAATAAATACTCTGTGACAGTTAATTAAACAAATAATTACACACAAAAAATGGGATAATTAAACAAAAAAAAAATAAATTAACCAACGGATCAAAACAGCATAGCTCAACTAGCATAGCTCTCATCCTCTCTCTAAAACCCTTCATTCATCTCTCACCTCAACAACACCACCACAATAACAACGGCAAAAACAACAAACTAAAGAAACAATAGTAAATTAAACAGCAAAAATAAGAGAAATAATGTCATGCATTTTACAATTTTACATCCAAAACCTAAAATATCGAATAACACAAACTCAATTTAATTTAAACACAAACTCAATTTTCCGCAAATTAAGACGAATAAACATAAAATGTTGAAGTGAAATTAGCGAAAATGAAGAAAGAGATTGCCGAAAAAGTACCGCAAATGAAAAACAACTTCGACACGGCGAAGGAGGAAGCTTGGAGACGGCGACGAGGAAGCTTGGAGACGAGAAAGCTTAGAGACGGCGACAGATAAGGGCGACGAAGAAGGAAGAAAGTAATTAGGTTTGAGTGTGAGTGCTTGAGTGTGAGTTGAGAGGGAGTAATTAGGTTTGAGAGCAAAAAGGAAGAAAGACTGAGAAAGAAAAGAAAAAGCTCATGAGATAGACTGAAAAAAATGAAGAAAAATATAAGAAAAGAAAAAGAAAGTCCCAACGGGAAAAAAAAAGAAAAAGAAAAAAAAAATCTGCAACTTATTTGCTGCGGTTATAAACCGCAGCAAATACTCGTACACAGCAGCAAAAAAGTATTATTTGCTGCGGTTACACAATAACCGCAGCAAATAATACTCTTTATCAATCACAGCTAATTATTTGCTGCGGTTTTTATAAAATCCCGAAAAACCGCAGCAAATAAGGGGCAGCAAAATGTAATTTTTGTACTAGTGTTACATGAATCTTGTATGCTTGTTTTGGATCATTAATTTATGTGCATGACAAGTGGTTAGTAGCATGCTTTAATGTTTAATGGCATTCCATGTTAAATAGAAAGTTTAATTTTCATGAGCTTGAATTGGAATGTTCCGATCAGTATAGTTTGGCCAACAGATTTATGAATAAAGGAAGAAGATAATTTTTTAAAGTTGATTAGATATTTAATCAACAAGAAAGGTAGTAGTGAATCTGTTCACATGATTAATAAAAGTAATGAGTAATTATTTATGCGTAAAATACCACTCACAGTTTAATGTGTGGTCAAAAAGAAAGTAAGTTGTTAGCCACTCACAGTTAATGTGTGGTACAGGAGGTTCAGTTTAATTAAAGGACTCACTTAAGTTAATTTGGAATCACCTTAAAGTAAAGGTAATGAATATGGTTGCTTGTTTGGATGCATGTCTTTATGTGACGTTGCATGAGAGTCATAACAATGTTAAACCTGTTAATCACGTAAAGTATATGAGGATTCGCACCAAAACTCTTGGAACGTATATACCTTGAGTATGAACAAAGGGGAGAGTCATAAGGAACAGTGATCTATGACTTCTACTTGGAGTACAAGACGTTGTACTCTTTTATATTATAAATGCACTGGATATCCGTCACCTCGTGTGACATAGGTAATACCTTCTTGGAGTTGCTCCCAATTTGGTGCCCAATAGGGCGATTTTAAAGGAAAGAAAACCCGTTCGATGCCGAAACCAAAAGATAAATATAATAATAATTTTATTGAGTCCATGTACAGGTAAGAAGATTGTCAAAGGTAAGTTGAGTGCATGTTTTATTTCCTTTTTGTTATTGCATAGTCTTTAGTATTTATGTACTCAACTTTGCTGACTGTTTGCTTTGTGTGCATGGCTTTGTCTTGGACTTGGCCCTACGATGACCCACTTGTGGTGAGTAGTTGTCTAGTAAAAGGAAAGCTGCAGGTCCAAGTGGGCATAAGCCATTTCATGTTGGGACGGAGTGAGGGTGCTTGATGTGGTTGTAGTTTTACTTTATTTTAATTGCTTTAAGAGACTAACCTGTATTTGATTGTTTGGGTTTTTGAAAGAATTCTGATTACTAATTTTGGTTTGGTTTCAAAGGGCCATTAATATGGTTCCGAAGTGTAACAAAATTTAAAGTTGATTATATTTTAAAGTTGTTTGAAGTTTAGTTTTAAATTGTTTTTGTTTTAAAGACTTCTGCTGTAGTACTTTGATAAAAGCCTTAGCCGTTATCATGGTGGCGGTAATACTTTGGTTTTTCCATATGTAGTAGTTTAATAAACGTAATATCTTCTAGTTTAACATGTTTTCCGGAAAAATTACGAAGCAGAAAGTTAAGGAAAAATCCAGGGTGTTACAAAGTTGTTACCAGAGCCTAGATTCTGAAATAAAATGGATTTTATTTTCGGGTACCCTATTTTATATTTTTGGAAAGAGAAATTTCTGAAGTCGGAATCTTTTGAAAACTGAATCTTTCTAAAAATAGTAATTTCCTAAAATGGAAAGTTTCGAAAAATAAATTATGTGTGGAGGTATGCAAGGAATTCAGGTATGTATTATGCGTTATCCCTGTAATACCATGTGGTGAGTTTGTGTAGGAAGTTGGGCATGTAGGATAGACTTTGTTTCTGTTCTCTCATGCTTTGAAGTTTATAATCAAGGTGATGCTTATGTGGATAGTTGGGTGTAAACAAAATTGTATGTTAGCCACAAGACTTTCTTTTTGCAGAACTCTTAGTTGTTTGTTTTGTTCTGTTGGGAAGGATGGACCATTAGTTTTAAGTTTTGTGCAGGATGACGCATAATATACCTAGTAAGTATACTCAAATGGGGATTTTGGAGAAGAAAGATTATGAAAGTCCACCTCAATATGTTTGGAAGATCTGGTTCTACTGTTGGTAGAGTACGGTGTTGAAGTTACCACAATAGGATCAACCTGACCAAGTAGCCGCTTTCATTGTTAGGCGTTTACCCGACCGACCACCCTACTTAGAATTTAAGTTGAAGTTTAGTGATTTTCATTTTCTTGGAGGCCTTCCAAACTATTCTAAGTATAGGGATGTTGTTGGCCAATGGGGTTGTGACTGGAGGTTCTTGGAGGGGTACATTGCTAAGAAGTATCAACAAATGAATGCGAATAGTAGACCCCACCCGCACCAAGCCCAACAGATAGTCAATGGAGTGAAGACCAAAGGGAAGAGGAGACTCCTACAGGTTCGAAGACTGGTGAATCCAAGGATAGTTCATGCTATGAAATTGAGGACCCAAACCCAGTAATCCCGATATATGTTGACTAGATAACGGACTCTGAAGAAGAGGAAGAAGAATTAGATCCTGAAGAAGTCATGGAAGGAGGAAGAGAGGAAACAGATGAAGAAATGGGGGATGATACTAAGGATGACCCAGAATTCGTACCGAAGAAATATGTTATGTCGAGAGACAAGAAGGACAATGTTAATATGTAGAGACCTTGTTTAGAAGTAGTTAACTGTTTATGTCTACTTTTATAATGCCTAGTTGAACACTATAAGTTATTGTTTATCTTAGTTTGAATAAGTGGCAGTGAGTCATAAGAAGGAATTGGAGAAGTTGAATAATAAAATTATTTTATGATTAAAGCCTTAATTAGAATAGAACCAAGGGAATTATTTTTATTTCTTATATGCTTTATTCTTATTCTAATGGTTGTGTAAACAATCAAGACAAAGTGAATCATTCACTCTAAAACAATGAAATTTCTTTTATGAGATGAATTGAAAAAGTGTTTCATTATTTAAGTCTCTTTGTCCTAACTTATACTTATACTTAATCTAATACAAAGGTCTTTTCCTCTACACGGAGAAATAGAATGGTTGAACGTAACAACAATCAGCTGAATGAGGTAGTAAGGCGATTAGCTACTGTAGTTGAACAATTAGCTGCCAGAGGAAATGGAAATGGTAGTGACCCTGCTGGGGAACTCTTCAAGAAAATTTCTCAAAGCAAGCCACCCACTTACCAAGGAGAGCACAATCCAACTATTCTAGAGGGATGATTGAGAGAATTCAATAAATTGTTTGGGGCAGTTGAGTGTCCAGAGGAACTTAAGGTGAACCATGCTGTTTACTATCTTAGGGGAGAAGCTGAGTTATGGTGGTCACAGAATGAGGCTATAATAAGGGCTTTACCAGGATTCAATTGAGAAATGTTCCAAGAGCAGATTCGTAATAAGTTTTACCCTGTGTTTCTTCAGAAACAGAAGGCCGAGGAGTTCCTAGAACTTAGAATGGGGAGTATGTCTGTTACTGAGTACTACTGTAAGTTTATAGAGCTGTCTAGGTTTGCTCCTGAGGCTGTGGCAACTGAGAGGCTGAAAGCTAGTCGTTTTGAGAGGGGGTTACCCTTAGACTTACACTCACAACTAGCTGGACAAATTTTTGAATCCTTGGATTATGTACATGGTAGGGCTGCACACTTGTATGCCATAGACCAAAAGAAGAAGGAAGTACAGAAGGAGAGTGAGACGAGGGAGAAAAGGAAGGATGGTGGAGGAAACTTCAACCAACAAGGGAATCATGGTGGATATAAGAGACCTCGTTACAACAACTTCCAGGGTAATAGGGGAAACTTTGGGAAGCCTAATTCTGGAAATAGGAATAGGACTCAGGTGGCTAGTCAAGGAGGGCGTGTGTACTACTGGAAGAAGTGTCCCAACAACCACCCAGGAAAAGACTGTGCAGGGAACCTAGTGGCTTGTAGATTGTGTAACAAAATTGGACACCGTGAGTATGAGTGCTTCTCTAAGAACAAAGGAAAGGAGGGATAGAATTCTCTAGCTAAGGGGAATTTAGTTGGGGGACAACAAAAGGGTTTCCAAGGAAATATTGGAGGAAAAGTGAACTCTCAAGCCAGAAGTAGGAATAGGAGTGGAAATGGAGAAAGGCATCCTAAGACCTCAAACACTGGGAAGCTGAATGTGATAGCTCAAAGCAAAGCGGATGCTAATAAGGATGTGATCACCGGTACTTTTTCTATTCATTCCTTACCTGTTAAAGTTTTGTTTGATTCCGGTGCAACATACTCTTTTGTTTCCATTAAACTCTTAGAAAAGTTAAAACCTGTGTTGGGAAAAGTAGATGCAGTAGACATGTCGATAGTGTTACCTTCGGGACAAGAAGTGCAATGTTCAAGGAGATATTAGGATGTTCCTATTGTAATAGAGGGAGTGGAGTTTAAGGCTAACCTAATTGAGTTTGATTTAGGTGACCTAGAAGTGATCTTAGGAATGGATTAGTTGAGTAAACATAAGGCTGAGATTCAGTGTGAACCACAGAAGATCTCGTTGGTAAATAAGGGTAAAAAGGTGAGCTATTGGAGGACAGGAAGACCGAAACACAACAAAATAATGTCAGTAATGAGGTTCGCTAGGTTTGTGAAAAGAGGTTTTTCGATTTACCTTTGTAGTGTGCAGGACTTGGATCAGATTGAGACTGCTAAACCTGAGGATATTGAAGTAGTGAAGGACTTTCTCGATGTGTTTTCGAAGGAGATTCTGGGAATGCCAACGAAGCAGGAGATTGACTTTACTATAGACTTAGTCCCAGGAACAACACCTATTTCCAAAGCATCTTATAGGATGACGCCTGCGGAAATGAGCGAATTAAAGGAGCAGTTGCAGGATTTGTTGGAAAAGGGGTACATTAGGCCTAGTACTTCACCTTGGGGAGCACCAGTGCTGTTTGTGAAAAAGAAAGATGGGAGTTTGAAGTTATGTATTGATTATAGGGAGCTGAATAAGGTGACGATCAAGAATAAGTATCCATTGCCAAGGATTGATGACCTATTTGATCAATTGAAAGGAGCTACGGTCTTTTCGAAAATTGACATAAGGTCTGGATACCATTCATTGAGGATTGCTAATGAGGACATACCGAAAACAGCTTTTCGCACTAGGTATGGGCATTACAAATTCACTGTTATGCCTTTTGGGTTGACCAATGCACCAATAATTTTTATGGATTTAATGAATAGAATCTTCCAACGGTTTTTGGATAATTTTGTAGTTGTTTTCATTGATGACATATTGGTGTATTCTAAGAGCAAGAAGGAACACGTAGAGCATTTGAGGACAATCTTGAGGACGTTAAGGGAAAATGAGTTATATGCCAAGTTATCAAAATGTGAATTCTTGTTGGAGAAAGTACCATTCCTGGGACATATTGTGTCTAAGGAGGGAGTTGAGGTAGATCCAACCAAATTGAAGCGGTCATGGAGTGGCCTACACCTAAGAATGTAACAGGTGTACGGAGTTTCTTAGGGTTAGTAGGTTACTATAGGAGATTTGTGAAAGAATTTTCGAGGATTGCTAAACCCATGACTTCGTTAATGAAGAAAGACTGTAAGTTTGAGTGGAGTAATAAGTGTGAAGAGGCATTTCAAACTTTAAAAGAACGTTTGACTATAGCTCCAGTGCTGAATTTTCCAGATGGAAGTGACTCTTATGATGTGTTTAGTGATGCTTCTAAAAATGGTCTGGGATGTGTGTTGATGCAGAATAGAAAGGTGATAGCTTATGCCTCGAGACAATTGAAACCATATGAGGTTAACTACACTACACATGATTTGGAGTTAGCAGCTATAGTGTTTGCCTTGAAAATTTGGAGACATTATTTATATGGAGTGAAATGTAGGATATACATAGACCACAAGAGTTTAAAGTACTTTTTCACTCAAAAAGATTTAAACATGAGACAAAGAAGATGGGTTGAGTTGATCAAGGACTACGACCTGGATATTCAATACCATGAAGGGAAAGCCAATGTGGTAGCCGACGCTCTGAGTCATAAAACGAAACATGGAATGAATACCTTGGTAGTTGCTAATGAGCTATGTAAAGACATGGAAAGATTGAGCATGGAAATAGTAAAGGAGGGAGAGTTGGAAGGGATTCTTTGCAATCTTAGTATCCAACCAACAATACTCGAGGAAATTAGGAAGAGTCGGGAAGGGGATGTAAAACTAGACAAAATTAAGGAAAAGATGAAAGCAGGAAAGCCTATGGATTTTAAGATTCATGAGGATGGAAGCTTAAGGTATAAGGAAAGGTGGTGTGTACCACAGAAATATGAGGATTTGAAGCGAAGGATAATGGAGGAGGGTCATAGTACCCCGTATTCAGTGCATCCTTGAGGCGATAAACTTTACAAGGATCTAAAGAAGACGTATTGGTGGCCTAGAATGAAGAGAGAAGTGGCTGAATTTGTGAGTAAATGCCTTACCTGTCAAAAGGTTAAATTTGAGCATAAAAGACCTCAAGGAGAAGTCCAACCACTTGAGATACCAGGATGGAAATAGGATAGCATTTTAATGGACTTTGTGACTTGCTTGCCAAAGTCTAAGGATCAGAATGATACCATATCGGTAGTGATAGATAGACTCACTAAGTCAGCAGCGTTTATACCCATGAAAGAGACTTGGAAATTGGAGCAACTTGCAAAAGCTTACATAAAATATGTTGTGAGGTTACATGGAGTTCCAAAGGATATCATGTCGAATAGGTATTCTAGATTTCTTTCGAAATTATGGAAAAGTGTCCAGGCGAACTTTGGCACGACCTTGAAAATGAGTTTAGCTTTCCATCCAACAACTGATGGGAAAACAGTTAGGACCATGCAAACCTTAGAATACATGCTAAGGGCTTGTGTAATGGACTTCCAAGGGAATTGGGAGGATCACTTAGATCTCATTGAGTTTTCGTACAACAATAGTTACCATGCAAGTATTGGCATGGCACCCTTTGATGCTCTATATGGAAGGAAGTGTAGGATCCCTTTATGTTGGAACGACATAAGTGAAACATTAAATCTAGGTCCTTAGTTAATAGAGGAGAACACAGAGAAAATTAGAGTAATACAAGCAAAGATTCAAGTTGTACAGGATAGACAAAAATCCTATGCGGATCAAAAGCGCCAAGATGTTGTGTTAGAAGTTGGCGACAAGGTGTTACTTAAGGTATCACCAATGAAAGGAGTGATGAGGTTTGGAAAGAAAGGAAAGTTAAGCCCAAAGTACATAGGACCTTATGAGATCTTGCATAAGGTAGGAAAGGTAGCTTATAAGCTAACACTTCCAATGGAGTTGAGAAAAGTTCACAATGTTTTCCATGTGTCTCAACTAAGGAAGTAAGTGCCGGACGAGTCACATGTTTTGCAGCCTGAAGCAATAGAGTTAGACCAAAGATTGACCTTTGAAGAGAGGCCAATCAAAATCCTAGATAGTAAGCTTAGAGATACTCGTAGGAAGAGTGCCAAGATAGTGAAAGTGTTGTGGTCTAACCAAGAAACCGAAGAAGCTACTTGGGAATCTGAAGATTTAATGAGAGAAAAATATCCAGAGCTTTTTCAGGTTAGTAGTAGAGTTACGGGGACGTAACTCCTTTTAAGGGGGGTTAGAAAGCGACCAGCTTCGCGCGTTTTACACTCAATGTTACATGTTTTTATGAGTTTTTATGACTTTTTAAGTAAGAAGTTTCCTGTTTGTCTAATTGAAGTTTTCAAGTAGTGTCTAAAGTCTAGAACACCATAGAAGTTTCAGTAACAAAGTATGAAGTAAAAGTAGTCTCTATTCAGATTCCATACACTAACCTACACAAAGTTTCAGGACGAAACTTCTTTTAAGGGGGGTAGTCTGTAATACCCCACATTTTCACGTATTTAAACAAACTAGTTTTGTATTTCATATGTATAAGCAGCGTATTTATTCGTATAATTTTTTTTTTATTGAAAATTGTGTTCAATAAAGGTATTAAATAAAAAGAAATTAACAACAATATAGTAAATAATAAAGTTTTGGATAAAAGTATTATTTGTGTTCTTAAATAGTATTTTTATGATTAAAAATATTTTAAAAACTTCTAAAAATAGTTTTTTTAAAGTTTCCTAAATTGCTTAGGAGTGTTTATGGGCCCCACCAAAATCCTACTTTGAGGCCTATAAATACACTTCAAAACCTAAAATTCCAAATTTTAGTGATCATACTAGTCAATTAGGATTCCAGAAGTTTACAGAGAAAAAATAAAACTTTTACATCCGGAAAAAAAAGGTTGGAAGTTCGAAGAGAGAAAAAAAATTATTTTTAGAGCCTCGGGATCCGAGCCCAGCCGGACCCCACCACAGCAGCAGTCAGCCAGCCGCCGTGCGCCACCAGCCGACCACCACTGCCAGACCTCCTCCCCAATGTTTGGTATATTTCGGCCTTTCTACTTATTTATTTTTGATTCAATCTTACAAATTTATGATTATAATTGTGTTTTATCATGTTTTTATAAGTTTAATCATGTTTTGATAAAAGTATGAATTGTTTTAAGGCATGAATCAAATTTGTTGTTCATGAAATAATAAATTAGGGTTTGAAAAATTTATAAAGTTATGATTTTTTATGAATTTTATGCTCTAAACTTTGATAGTATGGTCATAAATTATTGTTGGGTAAATTTATGATGTTGTTATTAAGTTTAGATTGATTTTTAAGGGTTTTAGACTTGTTTTATAAAGCTGTCAAAATTTTATAATCATGAATTTGAGTTGAATAAATATTATAAACATGTTTAATCATATGAAAAATTGCTCTAAAGCCTAGATTAATTTCATAAATATGTTAGTAGATTGTAGAAGTGTTTTGACATGAAATCATGATGTTTTCATAAGTTTTTCATGACTTTAAAGTTTAGAAATAATTTTAATAAAAACAAGTTAAATTGAGTTTGAAGTGCCCAAATTGCACTGGTATGATCATACATCCATTCTATGATGAAATATATAAATTTTAGTATGCTTTATGATGTTTAAGAGTGGTTTTAAGCATGTTTAACATGTTGTTCAGATTTTATAAATTAATTAAATGGCCTCCTAAACTATGTAAATAGCATAAATTGATCATGTAAGTAAGGTGATACATCATATGATCGATTTGTGTCATTTTCGGAAGTTTTCAAGGAGTTTTGATAAATTATGATTGCTGTCCACTTTTCCAAAGTGGCATGAAAATATTATTAAGGTTTTATAAAGTGCAATTAAGTCCCGAAAACAAAGTAGAATTGCAATAGAGAAGAAAATTGATGTATGGAACTGAATAAAGACCAAATAAGGAATGTTTTAGACAAAGTTTCCAAATTTGGAAGTTGGTTAAGGTTGTTGTAGAATTTAGTCAACAAGATTTTTAATTTAGCTCGGTTTTCCTTGTGTAGGAGACTTTGATTTAGTCCATTTCTAGAGTTGTGGCGGAGCACAACTATTTTACATGGTACGTAAGTACTAAAGGCAAATATAGGAGTTTAGAATGCATGCTTGAGAAATTCTTGTTTACATGAATCTTTTATGTTTGTTTTGGATCATGAATTTATGTGCATGACAAGTTGTTAGTAGCATGCTTTAATGTTTAATGGCATTCCATGTTAAATAGAAAGTTTAATTTTCATGAGCTTGAATTGGAATGTTCCGATCAGTGTAGTTTGCCCAACAAATTTATGAATGAAGGAAGAAGATATTTTTTTAAAGTTGATTAGATATTAAATCAACAAGAAAGGTAGTAGTGAATCTGTTCACATGATTAATAAAAGTAATGAGCAATTATTTATGCATATAATACCACTCATAGTTTAATGTGTGTTCAAGAAGAAAGTAAGTAATAATGCCACTCACAGTTTAATGTGTGGTCAAGAAGAAAGTAAGTTATAATACCACTCACAGTTTAATGTGTGGTCAAAAAGAAAGTAAGTTGTTAGCCACTCACAGTTAATGTGTGGTACAAGAGGTTCAGTTTAATTAAAGGACTCACTTAAGTTAATTTGGAATCACCTTAAAGTAAAGATAATGAATATGGTTGCTTGTTTGGATACATGTCTTTATGTGACATTGCATGAGAGTCATAACAATGTTAAATCTGTTAATCACGTAAGTATATGAGGATTTGCACCAAAACTATTGGAACGTATATACCTTGAATATGAACAAAGGGGAGAGTCATAAGGAACAGTGATCTATGACTTCTACTTGGAGTACAAGATGTTGTACTCTTTTATATTATAAATGCACTGGATATCCGTCACCTCGTGTGACATAGGTAATACCTTCTTGGAGTTGCTCCCAATTTGGTGCGAAATAGGGCGATTTTAAAGGAAAGGAAACCCGTTCGATGCCGAATCCAAAAGATAAATATAATAATAATTTTATTGAGTCCATGTACAGGTAAGAAGGTTGTCAAAGGTAAGTTGAGTGCATGTTTTATTTCCTTTTTGTTATTGCATAGTCTTTAGTATTTATGTACTCAGCTTTGCTGACTCTTTGCTTTGTGTGCATTGCTTTGTCTTGGACTTGGCCCTACGATGACCCACTTGTGGTGAGTAGTTGTCTAGTAAAAGGAAAGCTGCAGGTACAAGTGGGCATAAGTCATTTCATGTTGGGACGGAGTGAGGGCACTTGATGTGGTTGCAGTTTTACTTTATTTTAATTGCTTTTAGAGACTAACGTGTATTTGATTGTTTGGGTTTTTGAAATACTTCTGATTACTAATTTTGGTTTGGTTTTAAAGGGTCATTAATATGGTTCCGAAGTTTAACAAAATTTAAGGTTGATTATATTTTAAAGTTGTTTGAAGTTTAGTTTTAAATTGGTTTTGTTTTAAAGACTTCGGCTGTAGTACTTTGATAAAAGCCTTAGCAGTTATCACGGTGGCGGTAATACTTTGGTTTTTTCATATGTAGTAGTTTAATAAACGTAATATCTTCTAGTTTAACATGTTTTTCGGAAAAATTAGGAAGCAGAAAGTTAAGGAAAAATCCAGGGTGTTACACAGCTTCTTCCAGAATTCCTATCAACGTTTTACAATTCCTTCTCACAACATGAAATTTAAAAGTTCCATCACGGAGACCTCTAAAGTAGTTATCAAACGCCACTCCCTCAGTTAAATTTGGAATTTGCAAAGACTCCAGATTGAATCTTTGTACATAACTTCTTAGAGACTCCTTTTCTCCTTGAACAATTTTGGCTAGATGCATGCTGGTCTTCCTCTCCCTTTTGTTAGCCATGAAGTGATGTACAAAGATTGTACTCAACTCATGAAAGTTGTTAATTGATTGATCTGGGAGGCTATTGAACCATTTCTGGGAAATTCCCTTCAAGATTGCCGGGAAGTACCGGCACCAGGTTGCATCATCTGAACCCTGAAAGTACATTAAATGTTTGTAGGTATCCAAATGCTCCTCTGGGTCAGTTGTCCCATCAAATGGCTCAATTTTAGGCATTTTAAACTTATTAGGACGTGGAGACATCATGATGGACATGGAGAACGGTGTTTTTCATTCCATCATCATGTTATTAGGCTTTTGTCCAATAACCCCCCGTAGGGTTATGGACAACCCTTGTTGACTCTCTACAAGGATCATTTAACTTGCCTACATCCTCCCAATACCTTATAATTTGTTCTTTTCTGGACTGATCAACCGTATTAGCTTTCTTCTTCTCAATTAAGTCTCGCGGGCTCTCATGTTCTCCTGAATCCAAGGAGACATGATGGGAGTCAGTCATCTCCCTGGTTGAAGATTCTTCTCATGAACCAGGTCGGCCTCCTTCCCTCCAGGCCTTTTTGGCCTTCAAATACTCTCATGTATCCATACTAGAGGCTCTCTTGGCTTCAAGATATTCTCTTGCATCTCTGCTTGACGATTTCTTCTGCAATGGCTTTCTTGAACTCAATGAGTTCTCTAGCATCAGTTTGTGTTTTGCTCGATCCAACTTCCTTACCTGCCAGCTCTCGTTTAGGTTTATATCTGGGAGTGATAGGGTATTTCTTCAGTGCTCCCCAATGGGTTTTCAGCGGAGTTCGATCCTTTCTTAACTTCTCAACTTTCTCATGGAAAGTTAATCTCTCCTGGCCCTGGTCTTCCTCAATCATTACACCTTTCATCTTTGAAGATGAAGGGTTTTGTGGCTCAACCTTCTCTCGAGTTTTCTTGGTGGAATACTCCCGTAGAGTTTCCGCCAGGTTCTCTTGTAACCCAGCCAAGATACTCTTGAGCTGACTCATGGTCACAGGTTGATTTCCAAAATCAGCTTGTTCTTGTGCTCTTCTTGGTGAGCCAGTACCTTCCCCAGTTTGGTAATTTCCAGTCTGGTCTAGGTATCTGGACTCATCCTCAGTAGGAATTCCACTTCTGGTCATTGTTAGGAGCCCTCCCCACAGACGGCGCCAAATGTTATTGCTTGAGCAATGAGCTGGGATAGGAACTGTGAGGACTTCGCTGACGTAGACTGGATGCATAAATTGATTGGTCTCCTGCTAACGTACCCTCCAAGAACCTGCAAAAAAGGGACAATAATCCTTGTAGGATTATTTCCCCCTCCAATGCTTAAGTAAGTATTTGTAGGAGAGTAAGTGAACAATAATCAACAAGTAAACACTTTTAAAGAGAGGTTTTAGAGAGAAGTTTTCCTTTTATAGTAGGTGTTTTTCTCTTAATCCTGAATGTACTTTTTATGAGAATTTTTAGAGGTATTTATAGCATCAAGTACAATTTCTTAACCAATTACATCGCGACACTTGTCCTCATCTCCTTTATTCCTTTCCTTCATATGCCTTATGGGCTTATAGCATTAGGCTTTCAAGGCCCAATGGTTTGTTTTGGCTCTTCTTTTAACGGTGAATAGGAGTTTTACATGTGGCGAGGTATGATCTTCCCTTTGCTTGATCCCATTCACATGTGACCCAGTCCTAAGATGACACGTGGCTATGTAGGGCCCACTCATGGCAGACTCATCATTGCCACGTGGCAATCGCACGCTGGCATTTAATACTAGAAAGAGGGACACGTGGTCCACTCAGAGGTTGACACGTGGCACTGACTTGGCATGCCACATCAGTTTTGTACAAAACAAAGAACTGCTGGGGTTTTCGAAGTTGAGATGCGAGGGATTTCGAGCTTTACTGTTTACCACCTTTTGTAGAGGGGTTACAACAACAGCTGGCCACCAGCCACTTTGTGGAAAACTAAATATTTCAGATCTATTCTCATGTGTGAAAATTGTTATTTGTTTTTAATTTGATATTTGATTTTTACTGTTTTAACTCCATTTTCCATATTTTTAATTTTTCTTTCATTTGTTTTGTGTTTTTGTTTTCAGTTTTTTTAATTTATGCGATATTCGAACAATTGTGTGAATAAGGTTTCGATTAGATCAAGTTTCAATTTTTTGGGGGTTCATTAAGAATTTTATCCAAATGTCTATGGTTCATTAAGAAACTCGACTTGTAAAAAGACTTTATGTTGCTTTCTCTGTAAATATGTACTGCCATATGTTCTGAAATGTAATATTTCAAGCTTCAGTTAACAATTTTTATGCAAGACATGATAGTGCTCTTTTGTTTTAAATGGCTCAAAGGTCAAGCCTCAAGTTTTTGTTGTAATTATTAATTACTTGAGGATTATATGTATTTTGTGCACTAATTTATGAACTTTTGTTTAATTTTTAATTTTTACCTGATGTGTTTGTTTATTTTTACTTTGTATGGTGGAGCATTTCATTGGTTAAGTATTTGTTTTTCTTTTTATTTCGTTGAAAGATGGATGGCTTGTGATTGGCTTTGTAAGTATTTATCTCATTTTATTTATTTTTTCTTCAAATTATATTTATTTAATTTTTGTCGGATTTAATTAAATTTAATTTATTTGAGTTGTCATAGTTTGTGAATTGTATATATTTTAGAATATATCTCCACTATCTTATTTTTGGTCTAACCTAATGATAACTATTTATTACTAGTTGATTGTTGTATACCTTGTAAATATTAGCTTTTAGAATCTAATACACATACCTTAATTCAGTATTTAATGCTGTTGATCATTTGCTCACTTGGTAATTCACTCCAATGTTCATTTATTCATGCACTCACTTACATGAGTTGTTTTGTGTCTATGTTAATCATTTAGTTTATCATCAGCTCAATTTCTCATTCACTCACCCACATCACTCCATTATTCGCTCACTCACTTATCATGTGTCCCCTCGTGTCTGATCAATCAAGACAAGACTAGAATAGTCAAGACATCTATGTGACTTATTTTATTTTAATTATTTTGTGGAAGCTTCCTAAAATGTACTTTAGAGAATCATAAGATTCAAACTTTACTGAATTACTGACCTTTAAGGTAAGAATGAGTAAAGGTCGTCAATGAATTTCTTGCCCCTTGCTTGTTTCATTATGTTCAAGCTTCACTTTACTCTATCCCGTTTTCTTACTTCTGGTTCTCTCTTTATTTGTTTTTATATGATTTGATGAATGTATGGTTAACTCACTCACATGTTCAATTTAATCACCCATTTTTCCCTCCTTATGCATCGCCCGCGCCTAATCAGTTTGGGTAAAACTAGTTCAATAACAATCATGTCTAATCTGATATGTGCAGAACTGATCAGACAGTGTTCACAATCTGATATGTACTTTTCTCTTTTCATTTTCTTACTCATTCACTCAATCACCCATTCATTTGTAGAGGGTCCTGGTCTGCCATTTCCTTATATAAGTTGGGTCTTCTATTACTTCGGTCCTTACTCTTGTTGCTTGTATTGTGAGTTATTTGTTTTGGATTTTGGTGTTTCGAATTGAATATCTCAGTTTCACATAATGATGACACCTCTCAAACTCTCACCAATTCAAAGTTAGGGATCAAATATTCATAACACCAACACTTAGTTTTTTTCAATCTCACCAACACTTAGTTTATCCTTTGATATTTATTTGAATTGTTGCCCTGTTGCTCACTTGCAACACTATTGATATCAAAGTTGTATTTTTATATGTGGCCTGGTAGGGTACTTACTCCGCCCCAAACTTAGTTTTGATGTTTAGTTGGCTTGATGTCAACATTTAAAATCACTAATTTTATAAAACTTAAAATTAATTGATTCATTGCTCAATAGGAGTGATGAATCAATCAATCGTATTAGTTGCACTTAAACATAGCGATTAAGACTATTGCCTATAACCTTTTGATGAAATAAAACTTAGCTTAGAAAAAATTATTCTTTGACACTTAGCCAATTTGAATATATAGTTAGCTTTTAGTTAAGTATTGGGCCTTGCCCGGGTAAGTTACCTTACCCTTAGTTCATTACTCTTAGTTAAGTATGGGTCTTTGCCCTTTTACTATTCAAGTTTTATGACACTTAGTCAAATTTTGGATTTTCTTAACTCTTGGTTAAGTATGGGGCTGTGCCCTAATCTATTGAATCAAAAGTCTCTTTTTGCTTTTAAAATTAGAGTCTATTATAACAAATACATGATTTGTATGTAAAGACAAACATGGAAGGAAAGCAGAATTTTCATTAATTGCAGCTCGTAGCCAATTCTGTACAATAAGAAATTCCGTTTCCAATTGATCAACATGGACCAAATAAGTGGTCTCATAGCCTTACAGATTGGTTTCTTAAACCAAATTACAGATAGTATTTCTTCAAATTGTTGGCATTCCAAGTTCTGGGGACTTTCTATCCATATATGGTTTGTAAACGATAAGTTCCATCCCTCAATACTTTGACGATCTCATATGGACCTTCCCATTTAGGAGTAAGCTTTCCTTGCTCATCATCTCTCCCAATTGACATCATCTTTCTTAACACAAGATCACCTAACTTCATTGGTCTATGACTCACCATTTTGTTATGTTCTCTAGCCATCTTCAGCTTATACATCTCTTGTCTGAGAAGAGCGTTGCCCCTTATCTCAGGTAGGGTGTCTAAGGTAGCTTTCATCAATTCCTAATTAACATCTTCATTATATAACATAACTCTCAGAGTAGGTTCACACATTTCAATAGGAAGAACATATTCTGCCCCATACACCAGCATGAATGGGGTTTCCCCTGTGGAGTTCTTAGCTGCTGTCCTGGTAGACCAGAGAACATTGTATAATTCTTCAACTCATATACCTTTTGTAGCTTTTAGTTTCTTCTTCATTTTTGTACTAATGATCTTGTTGAAGGCTTCCACTTTCCCATTGGCTTGTGGATAGTCCACTGAAGCAAAGTGAGCTGAGATGCACTGGTCTTCTAGCAAAACTCTTCACTGAGGAGTCTCGAATTAAGGGCCATTGTCGAACACTATTGACCGAGGCACTCCAAATATTGTTATTATATTCTTCCAAATAAACCACTTAATATCTCAATGCTTGATATTCTTCTTCGGTTCTGCCTCAACCCATTTAATAAAGTAGTCTATTGCAACCAAAACATAATTTGTTTTCTCTGATGCTTGTGGATATGGACCAAGGATATCCATTCCCCACCTAGAAAAAGGTAAAGGACTCAAAATTGGGTTTAAATTGTTGGCTGGTCTCTATGGCAAGTTACCAAACAGCTGACATTGTTTACACTTTCTCACATAGGTCATGGCATCGTATCTCAAACTAGGCTAGTAATACCTAGTCCTTGGTGCCTTTTCTGCCATTGTTGTCCCTCCTATGTGAGAACCACATAAACCTTCATGGATATCTTCCAACACCTGCTTACCCTTCTCTAGGGTGATACATTTGTGTAAGGGATGAGTGAATGACTTCTTATATAGCTTCCCTTGCTAAAGAACAAACCACGCATCTTTGGCGTTAACATACTTTGCTTGTTGTGGATTGCTCGACAAGGTTCCATTGGTATTGTACTCAATGATCTCATCCTTCCAAGAGCTTATGCGACTGATGAAATTAACATCCTCCAAATCTTCTATGCTTCTTTTCTCTTTTATTCCCGAAATATTGTTCGAGGATTATCTCCAACTACTGAGCTAGTCAGCTTAGAGAGAGCATCTTCCAGGTTATTCTCAGATTTTGGTATTTGCATAATTTCAAACTTGTCCAAACTTTTCACTTCCTCTTGTAGGATATTCATGTATTTAGCCATGTTGACATCCCTAGCATCATGATCCCCCAAGTATTGACTCATAATAATATGAGAATCAGGCATTGCCTCTATCTTCTTTACCCCAGCGGCTTTACATATTTTAACCCCAGCAATCAGCGCTTCATACTTAGCCTCGTTATTTGATGTCTCACTAGAAGAAAATCCATTTATTGCAACGAATTTTTGCAACGACAAAAAATGGTCATTGCAATACATCAGTTTTAGCAACCATAAGCTAAAGTCATTGCTAAAGCATTTCACTGGAGTACAGCATCACTAAATATTGTTACTAAAGATGAGCAGTACTTTTAGCAACAATGAATGTTGTTGCAAAAAATAAGTGTACAGTATAGCAACGACTTGCCGTTGACAAAACGTATATTGTACTAATACATCAAATTTCTTATACGTATACCTAAAAGTAATATCTCACCATCATCCTAACTTATCTTCTCAAACAATCAAAACCCACTCACCAAATTTATTCCCTTTTTTCCTCCACCCCACGTACATACATCAGCTCTCCACACTATCACCCTCACGGAAGCTTCCCACTGAAGACCACCTTTACTCCACCGAAGACCACCATCACCCTCAACCCACTAAATTCGCACACCAGCACTGCAGCCTCTAACGAACTCTTCGTGGCTTCGCCCGCCGGCCCACCTTCACCCCACCTTCAGCCACGACCTTCGCCCAGCAGCACCGAAGACCACCAGACCATCACCCTCACACCACTCAATTCGCACAGCAGCTAGTTCACCGAAGACCACTGTCGCCCTCAACTCCTTCAATTCGCCCTCAACTCCTTCAATTCGCCCAAAAGCCTTGCCCTAGTTCATCTCACAATAGCTTTACAAGTTTGTTAGTGGTGAGTTAAAACTGCTTCAGAAGTTTGTTAATGAATTATCTACAGCAATGGCAATGAATTTAAATTGTTGTAGAGGGCGACAGTTTCAATTTTTTACATTAAATTGTAATTTTTTTTTCCAGGGGATTTGAGTACAAGAAGGTTAATTGCAGAAACAACATATTTGAGTAAACACCAATACAAATTATTGGGCTGTAAGTAATTTCACTGTTTTTTTTTTGGGTATTTTTTGAGTTTTTTGGGTGAATGATTTCTTTATAATTTTGACTTTATTCTTTTCATTTGTTTTAATTTTGCTATTCTGGGTTATTCAGTGATTTTAATTTTGTGTTATTTTGGGGTTTAAAGTTTACGTTTTTGTTGATTTTTTCAAGATTTTATAGCATTACATTAATTTAATACTGATGTTTAAGAAATTGTTAAGTGTTTTTAGTTTTTTTTTTTTGGATTTTAATTTGCATTTTATGGGTATTTTTAATCTGTATAAGATAATTCATCAAACTTTGGAATTTTTGTGGAATAATTTTGTGACATTCTCAGCATAACTTAAGGTTTAATTTAAGTGAAGAAAAATTCTTTGATTATTAAGTTAATATTTAGTGACTTTCAAGATTTCTTGTGTACTATAGTAGTTTTGAAAAAAGTGTATGATAATTGGGTTTGTTGGTGGAAGTGATTCTTTAACTTTTGGAAGTTGTCTAGTGGTGGTATATGGTGTTTCCTTGGTTTTTCTTAATTTCGGCAGTTTGCTTATTCAAAGCATGTTTGGCTTTTTTTGTTTGAAAGGTAACCCAGTTGATGATTCTTGTATTGTTTACGCGGTTTTGCTTTAAGAGGTTTTGTTTGATGTACTTGTAATCATCAATGTGAAATGCATAAAATACTTGTGGAACAATATTGATTTGAAAGAGGTCTCTTTAATATTTAAAATGTGTTGTTGTATGCCTTGGCGGAGAATTACCTAACCTTAAAGCTGTGACTGTTATTTTAGGTTTATCATCTGTTGTCTTTATTGGTTTGCTTTTAATGTCTTGCTTTGCTATTTTAGAACTTGAGTACTATGAGTAAGAGGAGAGGTAGGAGAGTAGAATTTATTCATAAATTGTGAGAACTTGGAGATTGTTACTATTGAAGTTAAGATTTTTGTATCTTCACAGTCATTATCTTCCTCTTCGTTTATCTAGTTATCTCTTCCTTTTCATTCTTTGACCCTACTATATGTCAATGGATTTTGAAGTCATTGGCAATGTTATATACTTAAGTGCACTGGTGTTAAGTTGTGCTGCTTTTGAGTCTAGAGTCTACTCTCAGCCTAGTGCACATCTTCCTTTAGGACCAAACCTCATAAGGTTACCCATGAGTCTATGGAATTCAAACTCCATATCAGGAAGAATATAGCCAAGCCCAAGATAGAGGGGAACCCCTGGTCTGTTGTAAATCCTATATTAGTGTAATCTATATCAAGCTTTTGGGTTGAAAGTTAAAACTGCTTATTGCATGCTTGTGCATGATTAGTGATTATTCTGCATTCAATGTCTTATTATTAGTTTCGCTTGGAAGTAGATCAGAAAACCGCCTCTCAAAGGATAATCAGTTGCTGCATCATATTTATGTTGAGCAAAGGGATCTTAGTGTCTCCAGTTTCACTTTCTTGAAATCAATTTACAACTAGTCAATGATCACACACTGTGAGGAATGCATGAGCACATACAAAACTACAAACAGATGCCATATTTCTTCCTTATGAATCTGTGTTGGTATGTTTAAAGTTAAGATTCTATGATAGTCAAACCTGATCAATGTGATTTGCCATACCCTGCTTGTGCCGTTACTGCGTATGAGAAAGCGAGAGAGTTGCTCCCAGTTCTGCCTAGTGCTTTCCCAAAAACAACATGCCCTGCTCCTTTCCCCATATTACTTTATCTATTCCTTGCATTCCTTTTGGACCACCTTAACGTACTGTTTTATTACATGAACCATGTTCTATTTTGGTTGTTTGTTACTATTGCTCTTTCGCTTGAACTGGATGTAATGTTTTATTATTAATATTATTTCTACCTTTTCTATTAAAAAAAAAGTGATTTGCCAGTATATGTTTTTCATTGAAACCTCCATAAATATGTTTGGAGCTAATCTTTGTTCATTATGGGTTGTTAAAAGCAACAGTAATGCTTTGTAAATGAGTTTTGTGTCTTGGACATTTATTTTTTCTTCTCCCAAATGTGATGCTTATGCTCTTATTTTGTCACATTAGGAGATGACTATAGATAAGGCATGGATGAAAGTAAAGAATCGTTCCACTTGTGGCTATGAAAGTAATTATGTTGTTACTCTATTTCCTTATTTGATTTGAATTATCCTGGTTTGTCTAAATTTGCTTTTTAATAAATTAGTTATTGTAATTTTTTAAGTCATTTTTTTTAAAAGACAACATAAGACGTGATGATGAAATGCTTACAGTTTTATTTTATCAAATAGGGCGTGTAAATTATTTTAGTTTCTTATTCGTAAACCAAAGATGGTTGGAAAAGGTGTTGGAAAAATTGTGGGTAATCGGATAATTGCTCCTGGAAGACTACAAAGTTTGAGTCAAGCAACTTGGAATAACAAGTTTGTTACACAACAGGGTGAGTTCAAATGTGATATGAAGTTAATTACGTATTTTCAATGGCATGTCTTTATGAATCAATTTTGTTTTGTGTGTTATTATAGGAACCAAGAAAAAATCCAATGAGGAAGGACAAGCACAAGGACGCCAGTTGAACAAAGATGTAGTTGATCAAAACGGTAGTTTGTTTGTTTGACATCTTTTTTTATAAAATAAAACTTTTAATCTACTTGTTTTTTTTGTATTATAGATTTGAATAGACAACGTGCATTATATACAATTGAACAAGGAAACTAGTCTCCTACATTAAATGATCAAAACAACGATGTGCATGACACAAATGGTTCACTCCAACACGAAGATCTTAAAATGAATGATTGTGAATCCGGCGGTGTAGTCACAGGAAGAACTGAATGTACGTATGATATCCTATATATTACTTTTTATTTTTCTGTTCTAAAGTGTGGTTCATAAGTTACTCTTTACTATATTTGTAGATGCACTTGGTAAGAGAAAACGGATGAGTAACCTAGCTGGTAGGATTGCTAAAGCAATCGAAGTGAATGAAGCTGGTAACCCTACACCCCGACAGGTGCGAAACAATGACAACACTAATGAGGGTAATCAGGAAAACAATGAAGGCTTAAATGAAGGTAACCGGTTGTTCCATTCCTCTCTGCAAAATTGGTTAATTTACATATTTGTAAGACTCTTATCTCCCTCCATTGCTTTATTGTGAAGCAACAACTCACACTAGAGGAATAGGTAATCAAGGGAAGTACAAGAGCTATGTGGTTGATATGAAAATTAAAGGGAAAGGATCAAAACTAACAATTTACATACCTGAAGAAATTGATCGAGCAATTGGGGAAAATGTACGACATTTGGTTAATGAGTGTGGTCGCATAGTGAGGACAAGAGCTCCATTGAATGTAAGCAATTGGAAAGAAGCTTTTTCTGTTGCGGGTGATAGTATGTGGAAGGAGATCCAGGTAATAGTAGGATAAGTTGTAAGTTTAATATGGTCTCATGTGCATAAAATTATTACAACAACATTAAATTTTCATCATTTTGCATAATTATGTTGGCTAGGATAAGTTTCAAATTGAAGAGTCAAGTCAATACTTGAAGATGTATGCCTTTGTTGTCGATACCATGCAACGCCTTTATAGGTTATGGAAGTGTCGACTACATTACTACTACAAAAGTCCAAAATGTGGGAAAACGGACTAAGAACGTGAGAAAAATCCCCCTCCTGATCTTCCTTTGGAGCAAGGGAAATATTGCATAAAACGGTTTGCATCAAAAGATTTTAAGGTAGTTGAATATACATATTACTTATACTCCTAGTCATTTGATTGATTCTTTGTTGGCTAATTTTTTTTAGTTTTGTTATGCAGATTGTAAGTCAAAGGAACTCTAAAAACAGAAAGTCTGACAAAAGAGTTATCCATACCACTGGAAATTCGGCTTTTGCTGAAGTTGAGGATGAATTGGTATGCTAAGTACTTAGTCATTTTCATGAGTGAAGAATAAAATTTATGTTATACAAAATCATACTACGCGGCTAATATTTTTTGACATGCTAGACCAACGAAAACAACAATGTGAAGCTATCTGCAGATGTGATATGGCTAATTGAGCACACACGTAAAAATGAGAAAGGTGACTTAGAATGGGCAGATGCAACACAATCCAAAACAATTCATGTATGTTTTTAAAGTCATAATTTTACTAAAATATGTGTGAATATTTCAGTTTTAGCCACCTCGAATATCTTTTTTATCACTTCTTTGTTGAAATTTTTTGTTTAGGACAAACTAAAACATGTAGTTGCTGAGGTTGGTGATACAATGGCTCAAGATGAAATTTTGGTTCAAGTTTTAGAACCAAGATCTAGATATATTCGCGGAAAAGGTACTGCTGTAAGAGGTTATCTTAAAGGAAAACAACAACTAGAGCAAAGAAAACTTGTGGAAGAACAACAAGGGAAAATACTATAGCAAGAAGAAAGGATAAAGGAGCTGCGAGAAAGCCAAAAGAGACAACGACAAGAATTTGAGGAACATAGAAAGCAGCAAGCAACTGAGATGGAAGCTCTCAAACAAGACTTACTTCGCCAGATTGCAAACAGAGGTTTCTAGTGACTACTTTGCCTTTTTGGTGGCCTTTGTGCAAGGAAATACTATTTACACTAAGCAATCTAAATATGTGTACATATTATATTGTGATGAACCTCCTGCATATGAGACTCGTAATAATTGTGAGACTAACGCCTATGTTACTTCCCTTCTTCTCATGTGAGTTTCTAGTGTTATTATACCGCTTGTGGTTTTGCCGATGGTGAACAAATTATATTTAGGATTGTGGATTACACATGAATGATAGTGGATAATATTTATTTCAGGTTATGGATATGTAATTTGGAGTGGATAGTGTATTACACATGAATGATTGTGGTTTTCCTTGTGGTTGAAAATTAATGTGATAAGGCTTGGTGATGGGATTGGCATGAATATAGAACAGAATGATTGTGAATTAAAAATTTTCAGGTTTTGGAGATGTCATTTGCAGTTGTAAACAGGTTTTGAAACCATTTACATGGTGGCTTAGTTCAAAATACAAAGGAGACTCTGCCGAAATTTATGCTCCACTTATTGATAGTATCTTCATAATTTTTAAATATTATCTTATGCATTCTCTTACTTATGAATTAACTCTTACCATTCTAATACATGTAGGGTTAACAAGATTGTGATCGCATTTTGTTATGAAGACGTTGAAGGTTGCTAATTATAGGCATAGCGCTATTAGGTAGTAACATTGCTATAACTTTTGCTATTGATAGGATAGTGAGAACATTCTAACATCAATTGACATAATGTATGTTTTGGACTCTTTATGTAAAGATGATCACATATTTTTGGTTTGTAATATACATATTCTAAATATATATATATATATATATATGTTTTATTTGAAATTCTACTTTTGGAAGTGGTTGGATTATGTGCAACCAAAAGGTATATTTGCGTAGTCTATTTGGTTAAAAGATCGATGATTCGTTGCAAAGAATGTTGTGACTTTGGATAAGTTTTTGCAACAAAAAATTGTTGTTGCAAAAAACTGTATGGTATGATATTTGATATGTTTACTAACGACAAAAGTTGTTGCAAAAGACAAGTACCATTAGAAATGACAACATTTTGCAACACAAAAAGTCGTTGCAAAAAGAAAACTATCAAGAAAAGGTTAAATTTTGCAACGGAAACTGTCGTTTCTAAACAAGATGTATTGCAACAACTATTGTTGTTGCGTAAGACCGTATATATGTCGTTGCAATAAATATTACATTAAATTGGGATACAGGTATTTTTGGCAACGACATTTTAATAGCAACGACAAATGTTGTTGCAAAAACAGTGTTTTTTGGCAACGAAAAAAGTCGTTGCCAATGCTTTCACTATAGCTATACCCGCAACAACCTTGCTACGACAAAAGTCATTGCTAAAGCTATTTACAGCAACGACTTTTGATCTTTTGCAACGACTTTGATCGTTGCAATAAATGGATTTTCTTGTAGTGTCTGAAACTTAATCCTCATGGAATACACATATATATCACCTTCTGGCGATCTACAAATAATACCTGCCCCACACCCATTCTGAGTGGATGAGCCATCAACATACAAGGTCTAGTGATCAATACTTGGTTTTTCTATAGGAGATCTCGTCATTTCAACAATAGAATCAACAAAAGCTTGGCCCTTAGTGGCCTTTCTTGGTTCAAAAGAAATGTCAAATGAGTCCATCTCTAGAGCCCACTTGAGCATCCTTCCAGATGTTTCCTTTGTAAGAGCATTCTTGAGTGGTTGATCAGTATATATAATAACTTTGTGAGAAAAAAATAGGGTCTCAAATTCTGGCTAGCCATGAATAAAGCTAGCCCAATTTTCTCAATTAGATCGTATTATCTCAGCATTTTGGAGCACGTGACTCACAAAATATATGTGATGTTGGACCCCTTCCCTCTCAGGTAGCGAGACAGCTGAGAGTGCATGCTCTGAAACTACTTGATATATAAACAAAGTTTCTTTTTCAATAGGGTTGATTGATCTTGGGAAAGTATTTAGATGTTCCAAGTGAATGAAGGCTGACTCGGCTTCTTCCATCCATTCAAACTCTGGACCACCCTTAATTGCCTTTGCCGTCTTCTTGATCGTATCGAAGAAAATAATGGCACCTACCTCCTGCCCTTCATCAGAACCTACCAAGAGCAGCTAGACACCCAGTCAGCTTCCAAACCTCTTTCACATTTCAGGGAGATGTCATATCCAGAATAGCCTTGACTTTATCTAGTTTAACTGGAATCCCTCTTTCATCCACAAGAAATTCCAATAATTTTCCGGAGGTTACTCTAAAGACACATTTCTTTGGATTCAACTTCATCTTATAGCTTCTTAGTGTAAAAAATTTTTCTCTTAAATCTGCCACATGATCCTTCATCTCCTTATTCTTAACAATCATATTATAGATGTAAGCCTCAATATTCCTTCCCAATTGGTTTTTGAAAACATCATTTACTAAACGTTGGAAGGTAGCTTGAGCATTCTTCAAACCAAATGGCATTCTGGTGTAACAATATAAACCTTTTTCAGTTACAAAGGTTGTCATCTCTTGATCTTCCTCCCATAGAGGAATCTGATAAAATACCGAATAAGCATCCATAAAACTCAGAAAGGCATGCCGAGTCGTAGAATCAACCAATCGATCAATTTTAGGCAAGGGGAAGCTATCTTTAGGACAAGCCTTGTAGAGATCCATATAATCAACACACTTCCTCATTATACCATTGGGCTTTGGAACAAGAACTACATTAACCACCTAATCAAGATATTGGCATGGTCTAATGAATCCAGCATCCAGTAGCTTATTCACTTCTTCCTCTGCTGCTTTGTTACGAAGTTCACCAAAATTTCTCTTCTTCTGGCAAATTGGCTTTGCATCAGGTTTAACATTCAGCTTGTGGACGACAATACTTGGACCAACGCCCGACATCTCTCCAACATCAGATGCAAAACATCCTTATATTCTCTTAACAGCTTCCTTATCTCTGCCCCAACATGGTCGTCTGGTGCCTGTCCTACCTTGACCGTTCTATCAGGCTTAGGTTCATTGAGAATAAAATCCTCATGTTCACCAACTGGTTGAGGTCGAGTTACTTGACTCAGACTGTGGATGGCCATTAATTCATTTTTAGCCACCCCCTCAACTTTCCTCTTCTTGCTAGGTTTTTCCACCTCCTCAACCCAAGCAGTTGATTTGAGAGTGGTTATGTAGCATTCCATGGCCATCTGTTGGTCACCATGGAGAGCTACAACTTCCCTATTATTACACTCATATTTCATGAGCATGAGATGCGTAACAATGACTGTCCTAGAATTCTTCAAGGTCGGCCATCCCAAAATTACATTATGTAGGCTAATAGTTCTTTAACTACAAGGAACTTGACGACCATGTTCCTAGCACAATCCTTGTCCCCTATCCTTATTGGTAAAGAGAAGGTACCCAAAGGGTTGATTACGCCTCCCCCAAAACCAATGATGGGATGGTAGATAGGTTTCAAGGTGGATGAGTCATACTTCATTTTTTTCAAACAACGATAGTTGATAATGTCATATGAACTTCCGGTGCTGATTAGTATTCTCTTAACTCTCATATTGGCCACTTTCAGTTCCAGTACTAAGGGATCATCGTGTGGAGTTCGAACAATGCCCCGGTCCTTTTCACTGATCATGACTTCTGGGAACTTGACCTTGGCATCATGTCCCACCTTTAGTGACCCTTCTGGGGAGAGACTCGATAAGTACTCTTTACTCCCTCTAATGGTTGGTCCGCCAGCAGCAAACCCACCAGAAATAACGTACACCACATCTTGCTCTGTATCATAACCATCTTTGGACTCATTAGCTTCAGAGTCCATTTTCTGTTTGGATCCTTTCTCTTGAGACTTGATTTAGTGTTGTGAAATTTTTCCCTTTCCAGCGAGGGACTCAAGAGTGCTTTTTACATTGAAGCACTCATTCGTATGATGCCCCATATTTTTGTGAAAGTGGCAATATTTGCTTGAGTCTCTCTCTTCCTTTGAACTTCATAGTAGTGGTGGATCATCAATCTCAACCTTGTTACGAATTTCTTTAAAAACTAAGCAGAGGTCTTTGGTGATCTCTACCTTGGGGCCATCATTTGACTTTATTTTCTTACTTGGGAAGTTTCCTTCCATGCTTAATGACCCGGTTGCCCAGGTGGCATGTTTCTTTCGATCTTTGTTTTTGGACTGTTGATCACTCTTTCTGTCATCTTTCTTGTCTTTTATGGTTGAAGCGCAAAGATCTTGGGCATGAATGAAACATTCAACCTCTTCCAGGATTCCCTTAAATGTCTTACAGTTTCTTCTTACAACATCAAATTTAAAATTTCCATCACGGAGACCTTTAAAGAATTTGTCAAATGCCACTCCTTCAGCCAAGTTTAAGATTTGCAAAGATTCCAGATTAAACCTTTTTACATAATTTCTTAGAGACTCCTCTCCTTGAACAATCTTGGCCAGTTGCATGCTAGTCTTCTTCTCCCTTTTGTTTGCCATGAAGTGGTTTACAAAGATAGTACTCAACTCATGAAAACTATGAATTGATTGGTCTGGAAGACTATTGAACCACTTCTGAGCAATTCCCTTCAAAGTGGATGGGAAATATCAGCACCATGTTGCATCATCTGGACCTTGAAAATACATCAAATGTTTGTAAGTAGCCAAATGTTCTTCTGGATCATTAGTATCATCAAATGGCTTAATTTGTGGCATTTTGAACTTGGTAGGATGTGGTGCCATCTTGATGAACATGGAGAACGTAGTCTTCCATTTTGTAGCCATGTTGTTCAGCTTTTCTCCAATAACCCCTGTACGGTCATGGACAACCTTTGTTGATCCCTTGTGGAGATTATTTAGCTTAACCACGTTTTCCCAATACTTAATCATCTGTTCCTTCTTAGCCTGATTGGCCTTATCAACTTTCTTCTTCTCAATGAAGTTTCTTAAAATCTGACATTCTTCATAATCTAATGGGACATGATGTGAATCAGACATCTCCTTGGTTGAAGAGCCCCCAGATGAGCCATATCTGCTTCCTTCCTTCTAGGCCTCCTTCGCGTTCAGATACTCTCTAGCATCCTTACTTGATGCCTTCTTGGCTAAAAGATATTCTCTTGCATCCCTACTTGATGCCTTCTTCTTTTCAAGGTACTCTCGAGCATCACTTGCAATGGCTTTCTTGAACTCAATGAGTTCACTAATATCAGATTGTGTCTTGCCAGCTTCAACTTCCTTCCTTGCCAGCTCTCGTTTGGGCTTATACTTGGGAGTGGTAGGGTACTTCTTCACAGCTCCCGGATGAGCTTTCAAGGTAGTTCTTTCTTCCTTTATCTTCTCAACTTTCTCATGGAAAGTTAATCTTTCTTGGCCTTAGCCTTCTTCGATCATCATACCTTTCATCTTTGAGGATAAAGGGTGTTGGGGCTCAACCTTCTCTTGAGATCTCTTGGTGGAATACTCCTATAGAGTTTCCGCCAGGTTCTGTTAGAACCCAGCCAAGATACTCTTGAGCTGACCCATGGTCACAGGTTAATTTTCAAAATCAGTTTGTACTTGTTCTCTCCTCGGAGAGCCTGTATCTTACCCAGCCATATAGTTGCCAGCCTGTTCGAGGTATGTCGTCTCATTCCCGTAGGAATCATTCCCCTTCCAGTCATTATTAGGAGCCCTCCCCTTAGATGGAGCCAAATGTTGTTGGACAAGCAATAAGATGAGGTAGGGACTAGGAGGACTTTGCTGACGTGGACTGGTTCGTGTAGATTAGTGTGATTCCGGCTGAAGTGGCGCAACTCTTGAGATCCTACAAAAAAGGGACAATAATCCTTGTTAGATTTTTCCCCTTCGATGCTTAAGTAAGATTTTTGTTTGATAGGTAAAGTGTAAAATAACTTAATTAATCAAAGTTAGAGAGAGAAATGGACAATTTCTAGAGTGTGAAGTTCTTTAGTTTCTAATAAGTTTGTATTTTTTTCATGAATGTAAGATCCTCCATTTTTCATCCATTGAGGCCTATTTATAGGTAAATGGTTAGAGGATTAGCCTCTCAATGAATGACTTGTGTCATCCAATGGATGGCCTTTACTTATATAAGGGCTCATAGGCCTTCATGATTTTGGCTTCAATAGCGTTTAGGAAAAGTGTTCATATTTTACCCAATTGGGGTTTTTGGGACATGTGGTCTACTAATAGGATGATATTTGTTATCCTACTTGTCGAGCCCATAGCCTGACACGTTGGTTAATATGATTTCAACATTTTTCGTTGATTTGTTTAGGAAACTTGGTCCGTTAGGATTTCGACACAGGGTTTATTCATCCTTTGACACGTGGCAGCCCGTAGCTATGCCACATCAACATGAGTTTTTTGATTTGGTGCTTTAGTGGACTCTTGTTTGAGATTGAATTTGGTTTGGTTAGATCATTCTAACTCTTCTTTTCCTTTCTTTTCATGTTGGTGTGTTTAGTTAGTTTTTATTGCTTTCTTAGCTTAGTTTTATTGTGTTCCTAGGACTATTGCATGGTTTGTACTACTCGTTAGGAGTAGGAGCTTACATGTGACCAAAAAGATTGTACTATTTTTATTAGGATTAATTCTAGAGAGAGTATTGACTGATGAATAATTCTCATCCCGGCTTGAGTTTTATTTTGAGGAATTGACTACTTCTATACCCCTTTTTGCTTATTTTGAAAACTTTATGACTCTTGACTGCGGATGGATCCACATGTGTGATTTGCTGGCTATGACTTGACTTTCAATTGCTGGAATTCCTTGTATTAGTCAACTCTTTTCAACCTTACTTGGGTCTTGGATTGGAATTGTGTTAACAGGAGGATTTCAGCCACTTTTATTGATAATTTTATTCATTTTTCTTTTTTGTGTGCTTAGTTCATGGTGAAAGTATGACCTTGGGTTTGACATTGGATTCTAGTAGCTTTAGTTGTAGTTTTGTGCATGTTGCGCATGATGAAAGGCCTTCATTTCTTTTAGAAACCTCCAAATTTTCATATTTTATTCATTTCCATTCATATTTTTCCCTTGATCCTATGGGTTTAAGCTTTTACCCTTCATTTGTACTTTTAGCCACATTACAGCCCTATTGGTCGTGCTACATTGTTTGTTCTTATTCCAAGTTTGGTTTTGGGGAGATTTAGAGTGTTTGTGACGTTGTTGATGTAATTTTGATGGTGATATTGGAGGATTGTTAGTAAAAATTGTTGGAATTGCTGTTGAGTGAGGTTCTTTTGATTGTAAGATTCACATTTAAGGCTCTGCATACCAATGTCTAGCCTGTTGCAAGTTAATAGATAATTTATATTCTATTTTTGGCCTAGTTATGTATGTGTGATGATTATGTTTATTGTTTATTGCATTTAAACAAGGACAAATTTTCAGAGTCGTTAACCTAGAATTTTATCATGCATGAAAAACAAGGTGAAAAAATCATAAAAGCATGATAAGTTCAAAAGTTGAAAAACAATGAAAAAAAGGGTGAATGAAATTTCAAAATTAAAAAAGTGAAAAAAGATTGAATTCAAAAAGAAAGAAAGAAGTTAAAGCTTGTGATGTAGTTAGTTGTTTTGTGTTTTATTAGAATTATGGAGTTGATGTGAATTGAAAATAAAAGTTTTGTTTGGTTTGGTAGGAATTGGATGTTGGAGAATGTTGATGATTACTTTGGAGTTGTTGACGATCTTCCTTGATTATATATGCGTATACCCCGCATTCCACCACATTATCCTAAATTTTATCTTACCCAGCACCCAGCCACGTTACAAGCTTATTAAAGTCCTTTTTGATCTTCGTGCACTTGTTATGGTTATTGTGAAGTAAATCCTTTGTCAAGGTCGTAGAGTATTATTTGCATTTCGAGTTGACATTTAGGATGGGTGGATGCCCTTAAACATTTGCATAAGGTGTGAAGTGTGGGATTTGGGTTCCTAATATTTGCATTTATGCACATTTTGCATTTGCATTCCATATTTGCTTGGGAGGTGAGGGTTAGAAGTTCATTAATTTGAGCTCATCGTTAAATGTCCGGAGTGACCACGCGTGAGCTACTCTAGTCATCGATCCATCAAACTTTCCTGGTTGTTTTTATTTAACTCGTATTTAGGAAGGATGGCAATTGGGTGCTTGATTCATTGTCTTTGAACCATGTATCTTAGGATGTTCTCTTGATTTATAATGGTTATATTATTTTTATGAGGCGTAGTCAATTTATTGTGTTTGCTCGGGACAAGTAAGGGTTCGGTTAGGGAGAATTTGATATACTATTTTTCCCTCATTTTAGGTTGATTTCTATGCTTAATAGTTGAGTTTATGGCTTTATTTTGGTCAAACGCGGTTCCTTGGTGTTAATTTGTGATTTAGATGAGTTTGGACAATATTAGTTGATTTTTAGAGCTTTTAATGTTAGTTATATGCTTTCTCAATTGTTACGCGTGGTTTTCGGATTGTTTTATGTGTTAGAGAAGCGTAATAGGTAGTTATGAAGTCAACACGAGCTTAAACGAGTCAAAATGTTCTTTGACGTGAGATGCATGACAAAGTACCAAAACCTACAAACAAAATTTGAAGGAATCGAGCAAAAAAGTAAAGAGATCGTCAAAATGAGCCTCAGATGACTCATGTGGGCGCATAGGCCAAAAGTCCCTTGTTCTATGCGGGCGCAGAAAAAAACAGGCCCTTGAAGTTTTGCTGCACATATAATACCCCACATTTTCACGTATTTAAACAAAGTATTTTTGTATTTTATGCGTATATTTTTTGTATTTTGTTTGTATAATTTTAATATTTTTATTGAAAATCATGTTCAATAGAAATATTAAATAAAACGAAATTAATAAAAATAAAATAAATAACAATTTTTGGTTGAAAGTAGTTATTTGTGTTCTTAAATAATATATTTATGGTTAAAAATATTTTAAAAGCTTCTAAAAATAGATTTCAAAGGTTTCCTAATTTACTTAGGAGTATTTATGGGCCTCACCAAAATCCTACTTTGGAGCCTACAAATACCCTATAAAACCAAAAATTCCAACTTTTCATGATCATAGTAGTCATTAGGACTCCAAAAATCTAGAAAGAAAAAGGGAGAAAAAAAAAGAGTTGCAAATTCCGAAAAAAAAATTCAGTTCGGAAATTTAAAAAAAAAGAAAGTTTTGTGCCTCGGGATCCGTGCAGCGCCGGACCCCCATCGCCGGCCACTGCACCACCGCACGCCGCCCCTGCTGCCCCCGCTGCACCTTCTTCCCCTATTTTTGGTATTTTTCGAACTCCTTATAAAAAAAATTACTTCGTTATTTTTTATTTAATCTTGCAAATTCAAGTTTATAATTATGTTTAATCATGTTTTTATAAGTTTAATCATGTTTTGATATAAGTATGAATTGTTTTAAGGCATGACTTATTTTTGTTGTTCATGAAATTAGAAATTAGGGTTTGAAAAATTTATGAAGTTATGATTCTTTGAATTTTTATGTTCTAAACTTTGATATTATGATCATAAATCATTGTTGGGTGAATTTATGATGATGTTAATAAGTTTAGATTGATTTTTAAGGGTTTTAAACTTAATTTATAAAGCTGTCCAAATTTTAGAATCATGAATTTGAGTTGATTAAATATTATGAACATGTTTTGGCATATGAAAAAATTGTTCTAAAGCTTAAATTGATTTCATAGATTTGTTAGTAGATTGTGCTCTCAATGGTAAGTGGGTGGCTTACTTTGAGAAATCTTCTTGAAAAGTTCCTCGGCAGGGTCACTACCATTTCCATTTCCTCTGGAAGATAACAGTTTAGCTACAGTAGCTAATTACGTCATGACCTCATTCAGCTGATTGTTGTTACGTTAAGTCATTCTATTTCTCCTACAGAGAAAAAGACCTTTATCTTAAATTATGTCTAACTCTAAGTTAGAATAACATAAACTTATAACATAAAGCACTTTCTCATTTCGTCTCACAAAAAATGTTTCATTCGTTTTGAGAGAATGATTCACTTAGTTGTGATTGTTTACAGAACCATTAAAATAAGAATAAAGCACATATGAAATAACAATAATTCCCTTGGTTCTACTCTACTTGAGGCTTCATTTCCTAAAAGAAAAAATTATTTAATTCCACCTAGTACTTCTTTATGGCTAACTGCCACTTATTCAAACTAACATAAACAATAATTTAGATTGTTCAACCTTCTAAACATAAAAAATGCTAAACAATATTAACTAAATTATATCTAAACAAGAATCCCTAAACATTAACATTGTCCTTCATATCCCTTAACATTATATATTACTTGGGTATAAACTCAGGATCATCTTTTATATCATCTCCCGTGTCCTCTTCCATTTCTTTATCCACATTCTCCTCAGGATCACGCTCTTCTTCATCCTCCTTACAATCGGTTACCAAGTCTACGTACACAGGAATTAGTGGATCCGGGTTCTTGATCTCAACACATGAGTTGTCCCTTTACTCATCACTCCTTGAACAAGTAGTTTCTTTCACCATCATGTCTTCATTTTCCTTGATACCTAGGCTTGCTGTGGGCGGGGTCTCCTCACTTCCATTCATTTCCTAATACTCTTTCTCCTTCCTAACAATGTAACCCTGCAGGTATCTCCAATCACAGCCCCATTGGTCAATTGCATCCTTATATTTAGAGTAATTTGGGAGTCCTCCAGCAAACTAGAAATCACTAAACTTCGTCTTGATTTCCAAGTAGGGCAAACGGTTAGGCAAATAATTAACAATTAGGGCAGACACATGGTCAGGTTGGTCCCATTGTGATAGCTTCAATACCGTGCTCATATATTAACCATAAAACCGTATTTTCCAAACATACTGAGGTGCACTCTCATAGTCCTTCTTCTCCAAGGTCCCAATATGTGTGTCTTTACCAAGCATACTATACAACATCCTGCACAACACTTAATACTAATGGACCATCCTTCTCGCAACAAAAAAATGTAACAGTTCTACAACAAAAGGTCTGGTGGCAAACATACAATTTCTTTTACACATAACTACTCACATAAGCAACCCCTTAAAACATGAACTTAAATGCATGAAAGAACATAAATAAAGTCTATCCTACATGCCCAAACTTCCTACCAAAGATCATCTCATGATATAAAAGCAATAACACATAATACATACCTGAATTCCTTGCATGCTTGGACACATTATATATTTTTCAAAACTTTTTATTTATCACAACTTTTTATTTTCAGAAATTACTATTTTTAAAAAATTTCTACATCAAAAGCGTTCCAAAATAAGAAATTCCTCTTTCCCAAAATAAAACATAGGGTACCCCCAAAAATAAAATTTATTTTATTTCAAAAACTAAGCTCCGGTAACCACTTTGTAACACCCTGGAATTTCCTGACTTTCTACTCTACATTTTTCCGGAAAACATACTATAAATATTAAGAATTATAATTAATAATACTCCTAAATAACAAGGAAAAACCAAAGCATTACCGCAACCGTGACAACGGCTAAGGCATTTATCAAAGTACTACAGCGGAAGGCTTAAACCCAAAACAATTTAAAAACATAAAATTCAAACAATCTCAAAACAAAATTTAAACGAACATCCAAAATATAAATCTGCTTAAAACTTTATTACACTTCGGAACCATCTTAATGGCCCGTATAAAAACCAATTCTAAAACTAAAACTTGAAAATAAAATAGCATCCAAATAAAATTTAGTACTTCATTAGCAATAAAATTAAAACTACAAATCTACCACTAGTACAAAAAAGGCATTTTGCTGCGGTATTTTCCCGGGTATTTAACCGCAACACTTATAGCAGCAGAAAATGATGAAATTTTATTTGCTGCGGTTTAACCGCAGCAAAAAATTGGGTTATTTGCTGCGGTTATTCAAGTAACCGCAGCAAATAACACACCAGAAATTGGAGGGAAACAGGATTATTTGCTGCGGTTCTTTGTAAAACAGCAGCAAATAGTGCATTTTCCCACCAAAAAAAACATTTATTTGCTGCGGTTTTGTGAATACCGTAGCAAATAAGCACCCAAAAAAAAATTTAAAGAAAAATTAGAAGCTGAAATGTTATACATACATAGAATTAATTATTTTCAATTGAATTACACTTCTATCACAAAAAAAATACACTTCTATCACAAAAATACATTTGAAATTTAACTTAAACAAGATTGGTGATGGACTTGTTGGTGGACTACAATTTTTAACTGATTGGTGGACTACAATTTTTAACTGATTGAGAATGGTTGTCATCATCACTTGAAGAAGGCTCTCCACTTCGAATAGACCTCCTAATTTGTACCTGTAAATAGTCATTAACAACAACAATGTTTCAAATGATTAACTTACATTAGGTGCAGGTGGCAAGATGAAACAAGTTACTCCGTAATTCTTCACATAGTGATCTTCATTGACTCATTATGAACCAATTAGCTCCACTACTAAATTTGATCATTTAAGTTGCTGTTGCATGATATATTTTTAGGTAATATAGTACACTGAATGACATTACCACTCAGTTACAACCATTGCAGTATAATCTCAGCCATTCAACTTTCTCAACAAAACTAATAAAAATCTTTAACTGTTACCAATATTACAGGCTTTGAGGGTGTTAAATTGCTAAACATTAGGCATTATCCCCAGCATACCATTACCAACAGCAGCAATACTCAACATCACATACCAGATGTTTCAAATTGGCATGGGTGGGAAAATGGCCATGAGCCCATGAGAACACACAAAAATGCAAGGGGGAAAATCAGCTATTTAAGATAACAGTAGAAAAAAATTCACCATAAGGATGGCATGACTACATGAAGATTCCGTGTTCAGCTTAGTATTGGCAGCAAAACGATGGGTTTCTCCTAATCGCAAAAGCTCAACAAAGTTGGGTTGGTCTCTTATCTCTACAACCGTTGCACCAGGCAAAGAAACTTCTCCAGTTCTAGGATCCTCCATAATAGGAATATTGTCATTTGCAGGATTGAGAAGATCTTGAATGGTCTCCATATACAGCTGCACACATCAATTATACATGTAAATAGTGGATTATGGACCACTCCTTTTTAATTTGATGTTAAATAAGAGTGTGACATGTCACACATCAAAAGTACACACCACAAACCAAAATTCATCAAAAGATAAAGTTTACTTCGCCTTTCTACAATTTACAAATCAATGAAATCAGAATTACGATTATAATTCATCTGAATCAAAACACCCAAAACAAAAATTCAATCAAAACCCTAATTCTAGACTACAGCGTTAATCTACCTAGTAAATATCAAAAATTATAACATGATTATGAAACCCTAATTATACAAAAATTTGCAAAACATGAATCAATGAAATCAAAATTGCGGCAATTCAAATCATAAACACAAAATTCAATCAAAACCCTAATTCTAGTAGCAATCAATCTCAAATTTGACAACGATCTACGACAAATCGATCAAATTTGTGATTGAAAATTTCAGATTACACTGATTAAATTCAGCAATCAAGTAAAATCAAATCAAAATCGAAATCGAAGTTAAAATTAAGAGAATGAAATTGAAGAAAAAGTAAAGGTAGAAAGGAAGACGGAATTACCAAAGAATCAAACACAAAAGAAATTAGGGTAAAGTTATTTGGGGTTTTTATTTGAAAAATAATGAAATTTAAGTTCAAAGTTTCATGTAATAAAGTAGGCGTTATATATAATTGCCAAAAATAAACGATGTTTGAGAAATACAAAGACAAAATAATACTCGTACAGACTTGCAATGTTAGAGATAGATCTTGAAGAAAAATCGCCCAAGCCTCGAAAACAATCGAAAAAATTAGGGGTTTTCGATTAACTAACCTCAAAAGATAGATCTTGAAGAAAAATTGCCCAAGCCTCGAATCGCCTCAAAGTTGTTAAAAATTGCTCGAAATTTGCTTCAAAATTGTATCAAACAAATCAAAATAAATAAATCAATTTTAAACCAACAACAACAAGAAAAATAAACAAAAACAATCGAAAACAAAAAAAAATTACAATCGAAATCCAAAAAAAAAACAAAACAAAACAAAAAATACAAAAAAAAATTAAAGGACGTAGTACCTTCAAATGGGGAGGACGAATGACAATGAGAATGAGAGAGGTAAGAGGCGAGAATGAGAGGGAAAGAGGCAAGAATGAGAGAGGGAGTTAGGGTTAGAGAGATTGAGAGGGAGAAAGATCAGAAATTGAGAGGGAGTTAGGGAAAGAGGCGAGAATGAAGGGGAGTTAGGGTTAGGGGGAAAAATGGAGGGTTTTTGTATTTATAGCCCCTTCGTTTGGGCTGGGCTTCAACCATTTATTTTGGGTTGATTTATTTTCTGCGGTTATAACCGAATCTGAAATGGGGGGATGACACTAAGGACGACCCAGAATTCGTGTATATGTTGAAATTGAGGACTCGGATCCAGTAATCCCTGTATATGTTGACTTGGTAACCGAATCTGAAGAAGAGAAGGAAAAACCAAATCCTGACGAAGAGATGGAAGGAGAAGAAACAGATGAAGAAAGGGGGGATGACACTAAGGACGACCTAGAATTCTTACCAATGAAATATGTTACGTCAGGAGACAAGAAGGATAATGTTAATATGTAGAGACTTTTGTTTAGAAATAGTTAACTAATGATGTCTAATGTTTTAATGTCTAGTTGAACACATTAAGATATTGTTTACCTTAGTTTGAATATGTTGCAGTGAGCTATAAGAAGTAACGAGAAAAGTTGAGTAATAAAATTATTTTATGAATTAAGGCCTCAAGTAGAATAGAACCAAGGGAATTATTTTTATTTCTTATGTGTTTTACTGTTATTTTAATGGTTGTGTAATCAATCAAGACAAAGTGAATCATTCACTCTACAAGAATGAAATTTCTTTTATGAGATGAAATGAGACAATGTTTTATGATTTAAGTCTATGTTATCGTAACTTATAGTTAGACTTAATTTAATACAAAGGTCTTTTCCTCTAAAGCAGGAATAAAATGGCTGAACGTAACAACATTCAGCGAAATGAAGTAGTGAGGCAATTAGCTACTATAGCTGAATAGATAGCTACCAGAGGAAATAGAAATGGTAGTGACCTTGTTGGGGAACTCTTCAAGAAAATTTCTCAAAGTAAGCCACCCACTTACCAAGGAGAGCACAACCCAACTGTTCTAGAGGGATGGTTGAGAGAGTTCAATAAATAGTTTGCGGCAGTTGAGTGTCCAAAGGAGCTTAAGGTGAACCGTGATGTGTACTATCTTAGGGGAGAAGCTGATTTATGGTGGTCACAAAATGAGGGTGTAATAAGGGCTTTACGAGGATTTAGTTGGGAAATGTTTTAGGAGCATATTCGTAATAAGTTCTACCCTATGTTTCTTTAGAAACAGAAGGTCGAGGAGTTTCTAGAACTTAAGATGGGGAGTATGTCTGTTACTGAGACTACTCTATGTTTATAAAGTTATCTAGGTTTGCTCCTGAGTCTGTAACAACTGAGAGGTTGAAGGCTACTCGTTTTGAGAAAGGGTTACCCTTAGATTTACAGTCACAACTAGCTGGACAGATCTTTGGATCCTTAGAATATTTATATGGTAGAGCTGCATACATGTATGCAATAGACCAAACGAAGAAGAAGGTACAAAAGCAAAATGAGACGAGGGAGAAAAGGAAGGATGGTGGAGGAAACTTCAACCAACAAGGGAATCATGGTGGATATAAGAGACCTCATTTCAGCAACAACTTCCAGGGTAATAGGGGAAACTTTTGGAAGCCTAATTCTAGAAATGGGAATAGGACTCAAATGGCTAGTTAAGGAGGGCGAGTGTACTTTTGCAAGAAGTATCCCAACAATCACCCAGGGAAGGACTGTGCAGGGAACACAGTGACTTGTCGGTTGTGTAAGAAACTTGGACACCATGAGTAAGAGTGCTTCTCTAAGAATTAAAGGGAAGGAGGGACAGAATTCTGAACCTAGGGGGAATTCAACTGGGGGACAACGAAAGGGTTTCCAAGAAAATATGGGAGGAAAGGTGACATCTCAAGCCGGCAGTAGGAATGGGAGTGGGAATGGAGGAGGACAGAGTAAGACCTCGAACACTGGAAAGCTGAATGTGATGAATCGAAGTGAAGCGGATGCTAATGAGGATGTGATCACTGGTACTTTTTCTATTCACTCTTTACCTGTTAAAGATTTGTTTGATTTTGGTGCAACATACTCTTTTGTTTCCACTAAACTCCTAGAAAAGTTAAAACCTGTGTTGGGAAAAGTAGATGCAGTAGATATGTCAATAGTGTTACCTTCAAGACAAGAAGTGCAATGTTCAAGGAGATATCAAGATGTTCCTAAGAAATTGAGGGAGTGGAGTTTAAGGCTAACCTAATTGAGTTTGATTTAGGTGACTTAGAAGTGATCTTAGGGATGGATTGGTTGAGTAAGCATAAGGTTGAGATTCAGTGTGAACCACAGAAGATCTCGTTGGTGAATAAGGGTAAGAAGGTGAGCTATTAGAGGGCAGGAAGACTGAAACACAACAAAATAGTGTCCGTAATGAGGTTTGCTAGGTTTGTGAAGAGAAGATTTCCAATCTACCTTTGTAGTGTTAGAGATGTGGATCATGTTTAAGCCGCTAAACCTGAGAATATTGAAGTAGTGAGGGACTTTGTTGATTTGTTTCCGGAGGAGATTCTGGGAATGCCACCAAAGCGGGAGATTGACTTTACTATAGTCTTAGTCCTAGGAACAGCACCTATTTCCAAAGCACCCTATAGGATGGCGCCTGCAGAAATGAGTGAATTGAAGGAGCAGTTGCAGGATTTTTTGGAAAAGGGGTACATTAGGCCTAGTGCTTCACCTTTGGGAGCACTAGTATTGTTTGTAAAGAAGAAAGATGGGAGTTTAAGGTCACAATCAAGAATACGTATCCATTACCGAGGATTGACGACTTGGTTGCTCAAATGAATGCAACTACTATGTTTTTGAAAATTGACTTGAGGTCAGGATACAATCAATTGAGGATAGCTAATGAGGACATACCGAAAACTACTTTTCACACTAGGTATGGGCACTATGATTTCATTCTTATGCCTTTTGGGTTGATCAATGCGCCAGCAATTTTTATGGAACTAATGAAAAAAAATTTCCAACGGTTTTTGGATAACATTGTGATCGTTTTCATTGATAACATCTTGGTGTATTCTAAGAGTAAGGAAGAACATGTGGAGCATTTGAGGACAATCCTGATGACATTAAGGGAAAATGAGTTATATGCTAAGTTCTCAAAATGTGAATTCTTGTTGGAGAAAGTAGCATTCTAAGGGCATATTTTGTCTAAAGAGGGAGTTGAAGTAGATCCAGCCAAAATTGAAGCATGGCTTCAATTGTATTGAAGCATACGCAATCACCTTTCTATTTCTCATTAAAACACATCCCAAACCATTTTTAGAAGCATCATTGTACATATCATACGAATCACTCCCAACTGGTAAAGTCAGCACCATAGCCGTAGTCAAATGCTCCTTTAAGGTCTGAAATGCCTCTTCACACTTATCACTCCAAACAAACTTACAGTCTGAAAAAAAATTTCCAACGGTTTTTGGATAACATTGTGGTCGTTTTCATTGATGACATCTTGGTGTATTCTAAGAGTAATGAAGAACATGTGGAGCATTTGAGGACAATCCTGATGACATTAAGGAAAAATGAGTTATATGCTAAGTTCTCAAAATGTGAATTCTTGTTGGAGAAAGTAGCATTCTAAGGGCATATTTTTTCTAAAGAGGGAGTTGAAGTAGATCCAGCCAAAATTGAAGCATGGCTTCAATTGTATTGAAGCATATGCAATCACCTTTCTATTTCGCATTAAAACACATCCCAAACCATTTTTAGAAGAATCATTGTACACATCATACGAATCACTCCCAACTGGTAAAGTCAGCACCATAGCCGTAGTCAAACGCTCCTTTAAGGTCTGACATGCCTCTTCACACTTATCACTCCAAATAAACTTACAGTCTGAAAAAAATTTCCAACGGTTTTTGGATAACATTGTGGTCGTTTTCATTGATGACATCTTGGTGTATTCTAAGAGTAAGGAAGAACATGTGGAGTATTTGAGGACAATCCTGATGACATTAAGGGAAAATGAGTTATATGCTAAGTTCTCAAAATGTGAATTCTTGTTGGAGAAAGTAGCATTCTAAGGGCATATTTTGTCTAAAGAGGGAGTTGAATTAGATCCAGCCAAAATTGAAGCATGGCTTCAGTTGTATGGAAGCATACGCAATCACCTTTCTATTTCGCATTAAAAGACATCCCAAACCATTTTTAGAAGCATCATTGTACACATCATACGAATCACTCCCAACTGGTAAAGTCAGCACCATAGCCGTAGTCAAACGCTCCTTTAAGGTCTGAAATGCCTCTTCACACTTATCACTCCAAACAAACTTGCAGTCTTTCTTCATTAACGACGTCATCGACTTAGCAATTCCCGAAAAGTCTTTCACAAGCCTCCTATAATATCCTGCTAATCCAAAGTATTTAAAACTAAAAATTTGGGTTTTAAGGGGTATTTATAGGCCCCAAAGTATGATTTAGCACAATTACATAAATACTCTTATTGTTTAAAATTACTTTTATGCCCTTGTTTTTAAATAATTTAGGAAACTCTGAAAATTCTATTTTTAAAAACTTTTCAAAATATGTAATAAAACTTAAAATAGCATAAAATATTATTTGTAAACGTAAAATAATTACTTTGATTACAATTTATTTAAATTTCCTTTCTTTAATATTTTTATTGAACTTAGTTTCTCAATAACAATAACAAAAAAATACGTGTAAAATACCATATTAACTCCTTAAAATACGTGGAAATACGGGGTATTACACTAACACATAAAACTACATTACAACCATTGAAAACTCAAACAAAGCCTTCGCTTGGAGGGGGGGACATCGCACTCATTAAATACGATGATCTCGATTTTTTTGCCCGGATGACCAAATGGAATTTGAGCCAAATATACAAAGGCAAAGTGTCTAACCCCCCCCCCCC
>PYUH01000177.1:363348-393660 GCA_016808085.1 Suaeda aralocaspica | reverse complement strand
TTACCCCCCCCCCCCCCCCAACTTAAAAAATTAGAACATGCCATCCTTTATTTGTTTAAGAAATCAACCAAAAAGTGGATAGGAAGGAGTTATGAACTCCTATCCACATGGGGCCCCTTCAAATACCTCTTTATTGACCAAGCATTTCTTGAAGCATGTGGATTGGTATATGGTTGTGATTCGGGTAGGTCTCGCTTGCTTTTTGACACAAGTTATGTATGCACCTTATTTGGTTTCTAACCCATTAAATATGTTGCTGCAAAAAAGCCCTTGCCGAATTACTTGACGAAAAGTGAGGCAAAATGGATCAGGCCGAATTTCTCAAATGCCGGGCCACATCCAAAGGGAAAACTCCCCTTAAAAAAAGAGCTTCAACTGAGGTATTTTCTTGCCAAACTTTCCAAATTTTTCTTGTTCCATATTCCACTTGGTCTTATAATGTTGCATGTTATGCTACCGAGTTTGCCATCATTGTATTTTCTTGCATTAGGCTCGGCCTTCTGCCTTATTGATTTAATTTATACCGAATGTTCCAAATGTGCATTATATGTCCTTAGATCCGGTGTAGCTTCCATGTATTTTTTCTTCCAAACTTTACATTCGCATGATTGAATGATATATATTAAAAATTTTCTAAGTATTGCTTATTCGGTGTCCTTAAGATACTGAATGTGTCAAATTTGATAAGTATTAGATTACACTTGGTCTCGTATTTAGAAGCCGAGTTGATTTAGATTAAACCAGAATTTGGCATGCTCAGTGTCATCATAAGACACCGGATGCGTCAAAGGTAACACCTCAAACATTAGAGTCGACTTTACATATAGAATCTTACCTATTTTGTATTATTCAAACCTTGGTACGTCTAGCGTCACCTTATGACACCGGATGTGTCAAACGTAATAACTTGTACATTACACTCGTTACGTCTACCCTCACTAGGCCGAGTTTAACAACTTTCAACAAAGTTTTGGCACATCCGGTGTCACAAGGTGACACCGCATGTGTTAAACATCGCAATACTTACATTAAACTCGGTCTACACTTAGTAGGCCTAGATTAGTGACAATGAATCACGTTGTGGCACAACCGGTGTCACATGGTGACACCGGATGTTTGAAACTTCAAAAAGATAACATTGAACTCGATCTATCCTTCGTAGGCCGAGTTTGATGATTTAGAATCAAGTTTTGGCACATCCGGTGTCACCATATGATACCGGATGTGTCAAACATCAAAATGGTAACATTGAAGTCGGTCTACCCTTAGTAGGCTGAGTTTGATGATTGTGAATCATTTTTTGGCACATCCGTGTCATCATATGACACCGGATGTGTCAAATATCGAAAAGGTAACATTAAATTCGGTCTACTTTTAGTAGGCCAAGTTTGATGATTGTTAATTACGTTTTGGCACATCCAGTGTCGCAGTATGACAACAGTTGTGTCAATCACTTCATCTTTTATAGAAACTGTCCGTTTCACAGACCAAGTTGTAATAGTTTTCTAAATTTCTTACTCTTTATTTAGGACAAGTTTAATCCATACAATTTGACTTTTGAATGATTCGTCTATATGTATTTTTTTGTCTAACTTTGTCCTCTACATGCCTTGCTTTCAACAATCTTTTTTTTTACTCTTTACAACTTAACTTTAACACTTGTTCCATTTGGCAGTCTACAAGAGACAACCGTCCTTCAGTGGTCGGCAAGGAAACGAAAGATAAGGGGAGGGAAAAGATGAAACCCCTTCTCCTCAAACAGAAATGGAAGGACAAGTCTGTTAGGCCTTCCCCTGCTGCTCAACAGACGAATCCTGTTCTCGTCAACCCATACGAAACAGGCGGACTCCTAGATCTGGTGGAGCAAGATGAGGCTGGACGTGTTGGTCTTACTGTTGGAGGAACCACTGCTGATACTTCCCTAATAAATCCCAACGACCTTCCTCCACTGGACAAGGATCCAACCTCTGGTATACAAGAGGCTATTAAGACCAATATGCCTCTTGAGTACTTTGACGAAGCCATGGCATCAGGTATCGAAATTTTTCATCTTGTAGTTACTACCATGTCAAGTAGTTGCTCTGGAGACTTCATTAGGTCTCCTAGAGATCCACGAGCTATAACCATTCCCTTTCCAATTAAAGATGTTGCTCAACCGGAAGAGGACTTCCTTGATGAGGAGTGTGACATCCGTTCCACTTCTAAAACCTTTGTCTCCAACTATGAAAAAGAACTAGTAAGGGAAATTCTCCGTTGTGGAGACAAGGAGTACAAACACTAGTGGAAAAACTGCAATAGCTTATGGGCAAAAATAGACTTCAGGTTACGGTGTTGTTTGTAAGCTATACAGCGTCGCATATAACTTTACGTTACGGGCAGTGAGGGTAACCTAAAATCTTACTTTAATTAAGTTACGGGCATCAAAATGACCGTAATCTAAAACATTACTTTAGGTTACGGGCATTGATGAATGCCAGTAGCCTAAAGTTAGGTTTTAGGTTACGATCATTTTAGAGCCCATAACCTAAAGTCCTAATTTAGGTAACGCATATGGTCTAGCAAGTAACCTATACCTTGTGTAGCCTATTTATAAATTAACCTTTTTAAGTAACATTAAATAGATTGGCCCGTTACTTATAAGATATAATTTTTTTGTAATATTTTTAAATAATTCATGTACCTGCAATGTACCATTACATACTATCAACTCCACATAATAACCTGTAAAGTTTATCTCAACACATCCACTATCAAACTTAATAATGAATTCCACTAGCATCCACCAAAATACTCCTTTTTCTAAATCAACAAATACATACCATTAATATTGAAATTAACTAGTACATTAATATAGTACAAGGTATAGGCTAGTAAGTAGTTGATGTGAAATGTTGAGTATTAGATACCTACAATCTTTAAGTACAAAAGACAAAGAAAACTAACTTATCCAAACTTGTTTTACTAATTAGTAAAGAAATTCACCCATTGTTCTCCAAGTTCTTTCATTTCTTCTTTATTGTAGAACTCACTTCTTGGCACTTAATCCTTCACAAAAAGTAAACAAAAGCAATGAATAACTTCAGATAATAGAGAAAATAAATTAATAATGTGAGATACAAGTAAACAAAAACAATGAGGGGATACAACATTACTTGCTTATATATTGAAAAACCTCAATTCATTTATATTCTAAGTTCGGCGGCATCTTTTGCAGTGCCGGTCCTTTGATAGTTGATTTTAAAAACATGTATGACTTAAATCATTTAAATAATAAAGATTTGAAAATATTATATACATATAGATATAGATATATATATATACATACACACACACATAAGAATGTACGTATAACACACTTTCACTTACTATCGAAAATGTTCATACAACATAATTAACGACGTGGATCAGGACCTTCGAGCGGAAGAGGGTCAAACACATATCCCGATCCCAGTGACATGTCTACTACAACAAGAACCCAATGGCCACTGCATAGGACATAAAAGTTTGTATTAAAACACGGAGTATTACTTTAATATTATGTTTTAGTTAACGAAATTATTGAGGACTCACCGCTGAATGAATGGTGCCATAAAAAATTTGGGAATTGGTTTTCCTTTTTCAACTTCACTCATGAGAGAATCTTTCACATACTTTTGAACCCCAACAACATTTTGATCGAGTTCAGTTCCGACTATCGTTGGGGGCACAATAACTTGAAGTTCTTCGTATAAAAAAGGCTTACGACATCCTCAATTAACCTTTGTATAGCATGATGCTTAGTTATTATGTAAAATCAAGGATGAAATAGCTTAGTCTTACATCAAATACCCTTGGATCAAGGAAACATTAGCCCACGCTCCTCTGAGGAACTCACCCACATCTTCTTTAGTGACCCAAAATTCCGCCGCCCCATCAACAAACTAATAGGTTTCAATTAATGAAACACATTTCGTGTGGATATCCCCACCGACAACCCGATAGCATAGTAATTCACATTCTTTACTAAGATTGTGACACATTTTCACAGCAATGAAGTTGTTGATTTCAGCACAAGTTGATCCTTGAGACTGAGGACCACAGCTAGAAACATGTTCTCGACTTTGAGATGTACCTTTCTTATTGGCCTTTGGTGATGGGTCCACCTTGTTACCACAAAAAGTAAGAAAGGTTTTATGAGTTAATTAGTGACTAATTCAGTTAGTTTTCATAGGAAGTTAATGATTTAAGAAATGAGTGCCTAAGTGTCACATTGAGTGTGTAAATAAGGGAGTACATATAGTGAGTGAGTGGGTAAATGACTGACTAAGAGAGTAAGTTAGTGACTGACTGATTCACTAATATACTAAGTGAGTGGTTTAGTTAGGGAATGAGTTATTAAGTGAGTGACTGAGTGTGAGTGAGTAATTAACTCATTCAATCAGCGAGTTACTGTGACAGTAACTGAGTAAGTAAGCGTGTCAGTGAGTGAGTGAATAAGTGACTGAGTGAGCAAGTGAGTGCGCAATTGAGTGACTAAGTGAGTGAGTGAGTGCGTGAGTGAGTGTCTTAATGAGTGAGTTAGTAAGTTAGTGACTGATTTATTGAGTGATTGAGGTGACTGAGTAAATGGTTTATTAAGTGATTAAGGTGACTGACTAAGTGGTTTATAGGGTGAGTGATTGAGTTACTTACTGAGTGAGAAATTGAATGAATAAGTGATTTAGTTACTGTGCCAGTGGGTGACTAAGTGAGTGAAAAAGTGAGAGAGCAAGTGAGTGACAATGTGACAATGCTCTGTAACTAAGTGAGTAACTAAGTGAGTAACTGACTGAGTGACTGACTATGGCAGTGACTGAGAGGAAAAGACTACTTATGCTCGATACCTTGTTGACATGGAATTGAGTGGTGATTGCTCTGATGCTATTGAGTTCATTGATGAAAATGGAATTGCTATCAAGAAAGCCCATTGAATTTGCAGCAAGAGGTGTAGGAAATGGAGGCATAGGGAAACTGATTGTAAGAATGATGTTCAAAAAAAGGTATGGATAAGTTAGGAGTTTCAAATAGGAGAGGTGGTGGTTAGAAATATATGTCCAGGGAGCACTTCTAAGCAGGACCTTGGCTAGGATTCTTGTATGGAATATTCTTAACCTTATAAGCATCAAGATGTTAGGAGCTTTCTGCAGGAACCGAATGTGGGATTATGTTTTTCACTGCAGTGGTATATTGCTACTAGTTTCTCCACTACCAAACGTGGAAGAATATGTCTAGCTTGGCTACATAGTTTCTTTCAGGTTTACATTTTGGAAACTCATGATCAGTTCATACATACCTTTGTAAGGAATATAGCAACAAAATTAACAACATCTAGAAACTCATGAAAATTGAAATATTTTGATGCACATAATTAAAGCAGAAAAAAAAACTTAAAAAAAATATACATATTTAGTAAGTGAGTTACTGATTTAGTAATTAACTCACTGATTTAGTGAGTGACTAAACGAGCGATTACCTGTTCATTGAATATTACCAAGATAGCAGGCCATTGCACAAAACCTTTGTCCGCTTCACCAACAGTCTTGTTACCATCTTACAAGGGTACAGGGAGTGTGACTGAGTTGTGCTCATCGTAAACATTATATATGGTGACCCAATAATGGTTTGGAAGCTTACTAAAGTTATGAACAGCTTTTTGAAGCATGGGATGTACCGTGCCATCGGCAACGACAACTAAGTTTCCTGAGTTATCCTCATCTTAACCTGCAAGTTGACACTTTGTTGGTACCTACATTTAAAAAAACTCACATTACTTGTTGATGTAGTAGAAATGCCTAATAAAATATACATCAAAAAAAGTAAGTTGGACCTTGATTACTTGTGGGTCTGGTTCATCGGATTGGGTTCGTTGTTTGTACAGAAGATTATTCGGAGTCATAAGTAAGGACAAAGATTGTTGGACTTCAGTAGCAACTCATTCCTTTAAACTTTCTTGCAGCCTCGACTTCATCTCCGATTAAGCATTCACGCTTGCTCTTACCTCCTCCAATTTTTCAAGGGAATATCCACCATGCATTGAATTTTTACCTTTTCGATCCACTTCACCAAATTCTTTCTCATGTCTTACACCCACCCCCAAGCCGACTAAGAACCTTTACATATTCTCGGTGATTTGTTTTGCCAAATGTCCTGGCCAATGCATCAAAACCATCGTTGCAGTTACTCGAGGAAGCTCCATCTTCTTTTTCTTTTCTCTCTTGCTTCCAATATTCCATCTACAAAAATTAGGTCAATCAGTATCTTACATAATACAAAAAAAACTAGTACACTATTTCTACAATATAAGTTTGTATATCACTTACAACTTTCTTCACAACAGGAGTTGTTTCGGGCTTGTTCGGATCAACTTCATTGTTCTCGTCTTTGGTTTTCCTCATATGTGCTAGGCACCATTCAAGTGGACTAGTGTCTACACTATCACTTATAATGCTACTACTCTCCCCACTGAGGTTGCTTGTTGGAGTGGGCAATTTTTGTTTGTCGATCCATTCTTTTCTACTCCTTAAATAGGATTTCGGCCCTAATCTACGCTGATGAATTTTAGATGCAGCACTTTATTTGGCCCTTGCACTTTTTGCCTATGTGTATAAAAAAGAATGAATTAGCAATAGTTCATCACATTAATGTTAATAGAACAGTGTCTTTGTACCTCAAATGAATAAAATTAGCACTTTTTGCACTTTTTGCCTATTTGACGTCATCAAATGAATAAAATTGTACCTTAAATTTTGATGACTCAATGTGCTTAATGAATTTCTTCTAATGATACTCCGTAACCACCCCCTCATACAACTCCCAAGGCTTCAAGTTTGCATTGGTGCTTCCTCCTTTAGGGTCTTTTTTCCTTGTCACAAAATGAGCAACCAACCAACACTTCCATGTTCGAAATCGAGCATCAACAGCTTTAAGGAAGTTTTGCTTCCTTGTACCTTTAGGATCAACAATTTGGAACTTACGTTGTACACATGCAAGACATAGTAAAAATTTCTCATTGAGTGGTCCGTCTGGATTTGAAATATCACCATTATAATTAAGTAGAGGGCATGTAAACATACCTTAGTCTCCTCGCACATGTTATCCTTTTGTACTTGCGGAACGTCACTCCAATTCGTAATGTTGATTTCAATTGTATATGGACATCGGCAAACATGTGTCCCGTACTGCCGTGACCATTATCCTATAGGCAGATCATACGCATCGAACTCAAGGACCATAGGCATCTTGGTTTGTACTCCTTTCCTTGGACCTCTCCCCCTTTTTGCCTTTTCTGGTGGGTGCTCAATTTCTGCACATAGTAAATGGAACAATTTCAATTTAATTTATATTGTTATAAATCATTTAAGAAATTATTATTAATTAATTAAGATACATAACATGGTGAGAGTCAAATAATCAATATACTATTATCCTGCTGTTGTATTATACTTTTCAAGTTGAACACATTCGGAAGACAAAAAAAGGAAATATACCTTCCGCATTTTCCTGTAAAGGTTATTCTGTGTCACACTCGTCGGCCATTGACATACCAACAACAACTTTAAAATATTGTAAAAAGAACAAAACAATTAGTCTTGTATCGAATATACATATTTCAACAAATTTCATCATAAGTCAAAATATACATATATCATAAGCTAATAAACTTCATCATACACCAAAATTTCCATCTCATCGTTTGACTAGATGGTGAAAATTAGGCTACAGTAAATGAAACATGAAGTTAAATAGGTAATCAATAAACATCATGAAGCTCTCATGTTTCAATATACACCAAAATAAACTTCATCAATAAAGTAGTGAATTTAATTCAATAAATTCATTATATATTTTACAATAAAATGAATAAAGTAAGATAAACGAAACTTAAAGCAATCTCATTATTGGACATCAACAATATTGCCTTCTTCACGATCATACACTTCATCATCAACAATATCTTCTCTATCCCCTAAAGGATTTATCGCACTATAAACAGATGGTGCATCATCAAACTTATCGTACTCTTCCTCATCTACCACTTCATCAACACCGACTATTTTTCTTTTCCCTTGTACAACGATACTCCATTGTTGGTCAACATTTTCTATGATGTAGAACACTTGTTTTGCTTGTGAAGCTAACACAAATGGTTCATTCGTCTCACTAAATCGAGTTGAGTCAACCAAAGTCATCCCTTCCTCACTTAATTTGCAACCACGTCGATTGTCCACCCACTTACACTTAAACAATGGTATTTTAAAATCTAAGTAATCAAGCTCCCATATTTCATCGACAACCCCATAATACGATTGTGTTGCATTAATTGGTCTAGTATCCTTGGAAGTTAAATATTCAGTAGAATATGCAACAACGACAGCACCACTATTTTTGTGAACACCCTTGTCATCTTGGCATTTGTTAGAAAAGAAAAAACCATTAATATCATAACCTTGGAAAGAAGAAATTACAGATTGAGGCCCCCTTGCTAGACATGCAAGTGTATCAGTGATATTAGGATTAGACACATTCTTCTCCAAATAAACTTGGTTTTGAAACCACTCGGCAAAAGTTCGGTTGTGCACTTCCATTACCATAAATGAAGTGGCTTCAGGGGGTTTCATTTTCAAATAAACCAAGTGCTTTTCAATGTTGGGGTGGACCTCAGATAGGTGTTGAAGAACACATCGATGTGCTTGATGAAATCGATCACTACAAGGTTTAATCAGCTTGTGACGCACCGTACCATACCCATCAAGTCTCCCCTCATGACGAGATTTACACAAACCAATTTCTTCACTCATGGCTAAAAAGAAAGCCCAAAAATTGGAACACTCCTCAGCCGTGTATCCTCTAATTGTACTACCTTCTGGTTTACTGGATTTCTTACTTTGTCCTTTAAAAACCCCATGTATCTCTGAAATGGGTACATCCAGCGCAAGAAAACAGGACCAACTTCCTTAACTTCACGTACAATATGCATCACTAGGTGAACCATTATGTAAAAAAAAGAGGTGGAAAATACATCTCAAACTTGAAAAGTGTTTCAATGAGTTCATCTTGCATCGTGTCAATCTCCTTAGGATCGAGAAATTTTTTGCATATTTTATGAAAAAAATAAACACAATTTCAGTATAGCATACCTAACATGTTTTGACATAAGGCCTCGAAGAGAAATGGGTAGGAAGAACTGCATCAAGATATGACAATCACGCGATTTCTTGCCAACCAATTAAAAGTGCAAGTGACACTCAAGAGGCAGGTGAATTGAGTGTTGTAAGATTGTTGTAAATTTTTCGATTAATTATAAGAACAGTTTAAAACCAGTTCTCAAGAAGCGGAAACAATAAAGCAATAAAATAACCAACACTAAGATTTAACAAGGTTCGACTTCTAATAAGTCTACGTCCTCCATTCACTCACTCTTTTATTAATCAACTCAGAATAACAAAAGAATTACACTCAATCAATTATGCACCTATGCACAATATGATTCCCCAACTTCCACCTATGGAAGTTCGGCTCAACCATCAACTATGAAGGTTCTAATAAAGATGATTGCAGATCAACTTCCCCAGCAAACTGAATACACAAAATGCTCAAATTACAGCACTTAGTCTCTTAATAACATTTAGCCTAAATGCTTACAAAAGAGATAATATTAAGACCTTAATGTGGTTATGAGGTTTATGTGAGATTGAGACTTAGAGAGAGCTTTTGCAATTCGTAATCTTCAGTTTTTGTTCGTGCAAAAGATGTCTTAGTCGTATGATGGCAAGATCTCCTTAAATAAGCCTTTTGGCTAGTATGTTATGTAATATTGTGAGAGAATATGAACCTTTATGACATACAAGCACTCACTAAACCTTCTTTTCTCATCTCGTGGTAATGTGTACCAAGCTCGAGGTAAAAAGCCTTTGCTTCTATATGCATTGTACTCTGGCCATAGCTTGGGTCGAGTATTTTCATCCTTCATATCTTTCGGATCAGTTGAAACATCTTTAGTATTACCTGGATTATCCGACAACGTCCCCACAAGTGCATCACAAACATTCATTTCAATATGCATAACATCGAGGCAATGTCTAACATCTAAGTGTTTCCAATAAGAAACATCCCAAAAGATGGAAACCTTTTTCCATGGTTCACCTTTCTTTCAAGGTTGGGAATAGCCTTTACCAAACCTCTCTTCCGGTTAGTGGCCTTCTTTCAATTCCTTTCTCAGTCTCCCCATTAAATTGAGACTTCATTCTTCGATAAGGGTGATATCGTGGTAAGTGCCTCCTGCTAGGCATAAAGACATTCTTTCCCCAATGTTTATGATACTTTGGTTTCATGCCTTCTTCACATATTGGACATCCTTGCTCTGACCTAACTTCATATCCTGACAAGTTACCATATGTCGGGTAATCATTGATTATGTACAAAAGCATTACCTTGAGTGTGATATTTGTATTTGTACGGGCATCAAACATCGGCACACGTTCATGCCGCAACAGTTTCAAGTCATCAATTAGAGGTGCTAAGTACTTCTATGTCTTGGCCAAGTTGTCTCGGCCTTGAAATTAGGAGTGACAACATGATGTACTTGCGTTTCATGCACAACCATGGAGGCAAGTTATATGCGGTCAACAACATCGGCCAAGTACTGTGTGTGCTACTCAAAGTACCATTGGGGTTCATCCCATCTGTACTTAACCCAAGTCTTAGATTCCTAAGCTCTTCACCAAAGGCTGGAAATTCTTTATCAATTTTATTCCATTATTCCCCATCAGCCGGATGACGAATTAACCCATCTTTCTTTATTTGCTCAAAATGCCAAACAAAATTTTTAGCATATGTCTTCACTGAAAATAGTCTTCTAAACCTTGTTATAACATGAAGATACCATAACACCTTAGCTGGAGGCCACTTCGATGAGGTCGGGCTCGCACCCTCTCGCTTGTAACGCGATTGTCCACAAATTGGACAAGATTGCAACTTCTCATACTCCTTCCGAAAGAGGACACAATCGTTGGGACATGCATCTTTATTCTTGTACCCTAAGCCTAAGGGATTCATCAACTTATTAGCGAAATAAGTTGACTTAGGCAAATCAGTTGTAAACATGTCCATCAAGGTTTCCAACAACCAATCAAAGCTCTTATTAGTCCGCCCACTCTTAGATTTAATGTTAAACAATGACAAGGTTGCAGACAACTTAGATTACTTAGAAGAACTAGAAACAGGTGTCTCCGCAGCCTATTTCAAATCATCCAATATCTTTGGTTGATCGCTCTCATTGTCACCCATTGTAGCCATCATGGCATCCATTTCATTTTGAAGGGCTTCTACGGGTTCATCACCATTGTTAATATCATCCCCAAAAAATTGATCATTCACATGAATTTCATTGGTTTCCACAGAACTCACCATTTCACCATGGTAGTACCAAACATGGTAGTCATTTGTAAACCCAACACTCAACAAATGGTTTTCAGTAATCTTAACATCGGCCCATCTCTTTATATAATCACAATCACGACAAGGACAAAATATTAGCTCCTCCTTGGAATCTGAACGATATTTCAACGCAGAGTTACAAAGTTCAAAAACCCCATCTAGATAGGCACATTTCCAACAGTCACCATACATCCAAGTACGATTCATTCCTCGCAAAAAAAAAAAAAAAAAAAAAAAAAAAAAAAAAAAAAAAATTAGTGAAGCAATTCATTATGAAGAATAAATCATTGTATGCTTGGTTAAATAACTCAATTATAACGACAGAGATTATAGGTTGATCCACATTGCAGAAGACAACGGTTGTTAGAGTCAGTACTATACTACAAAACAATAAATCTCGGACACTCGACAACTGTAAACAATGTTGTGTCTCATCAGTACTACATAAATAAGAATTCGCAACCCCTATAAAACCGTTGCTAAAGGTCAAAAAACAGTTGTTGAAAGCTGTTACAACGGTTAACCAACCGTTGTATTCTCTGCCGTTGCAAAAACTCTATTGCAACGGTTATTTCAGCCTTTTGCAACGATTATTGGAGAACCGTTGCAAAAGAGTATTATACAGCTTTGGTTTATGATCTTTTGCAACGGTAACCTCTTAACCGTTGCAAAAATTCTCTTGCAACAACGATATTAGCCTTTAGCAACGGTTAAGATTTAACCGTTGCAAAAGAGTATTGTACATTATGAATGCCTAGTTTTTGCAACGGTTGCTTCTTAACCACATCAAAAAAGGGTTGCAACAGTTTTTAAATCCTTCTACAACGGTTTAATCTTGACCGTTGCATTAGCTTGATAGCATATACAAAAAAAAATAATATTATTATGCAATACTAATGATTAAAATAGTAATTTCATAATGATCAAAGATATTTAGAGATTACAAAATTTAGTCGATGATAGTGATCACTAAAGGCAAGTTTTTAAACTTGCATTACAACCAAAAACATCGATCATCATACGACTTAGCGAAATATATATATATACATAATATATATAGGCCAAAATTTTACACAAAACAACTTGGTAGTATCAATTACTTCAACAATGTTTTCCCAAATCAAACTAATGTCCAAGATTATGATGGACGGTTCATACCATTTTCCATCTCCGGTCCATCATTTTCTGCCAAAATCAAATTTGCTTCATCATGCACCTAAAGATAAGGCAAAACAAATTGCAACAGATCAAGAGATTTGAAAATAGCATGTCAAGTAACAACATCCCATGAGTAAAGGTATATACTGTACAGCTTATATGCAACAAGTTGGCAGGTTGAACACAGTGCAAAGACAGTGCAAACTCAAAGAAGTCTGATTAAGACATATCAAGGTATTCTTATTATGTTGTGCTTGTATCTCTTCTGTGGCATATTCAGGTGATATTTGGATTCCAACTGCTCACTGTTACTTAGAAAGTTAGAAACATTAAAAATGTCTTTTTAGATACAAATGTCCAAGTTTCCGACTAGGCTATTTTGTAGAAAAAGGCATTCTAACACAGCAAAAGTTGCTTCACACATTTTGGTAGTCAAAGACATCCTCTAAAAAGATCTTGGATCCATTTGGTAACTTGTGAATCGAAAATATACTTAACTTGTGAAGACAACAAAATAGCATGAAACTTAACAACTGATTGGCTGATTGTGCACCGAAAGAAATGTGTGCATTTGAATCAGTGGCTTGAGATCTCCTGTTGCTTACACTGTTTGACGTTGTTGGAAGCACAATTTGGACATCAGGTTTAGCATCAAGTAGCTTTTGAAGTTGTGGATTAGCTTGTAACAATTGATGTAGAACTTGACACTGCATGCTGTGTAAGTACACTTCAAGAGATATGTACGTTGACTGCTTGCCTCCTACCTTCAAATTTGTCTTGGTTACACCTTTCCCATAGAGTCGCACTCGACCGCTATGCTCTGGTTTTTTCATCACCTCAATGTAGGGATCTTCATGGTTTGATCCTTGACATTCTTGAGATTGAAGTGTTTCCATTTGATCCTATCGATATGTGAAATAATAAAAAATGATTGGGAGAAAGTGAATTGAACTTCATGTTTCTTAAGTATGTTAACAACATAAGTAGTTTCATGTAATCAAAGTTAGTTATAGAAGCACATACAATCATTTGTTTTGTTTGATCAAACTTTGTTTTGTATGACTTTCCGGGCTTTCTTTGCCTTGAAGCACTATACACCTTTGCTTTCGATGGTTCTTCCTTGTTTGGATTTTGTTGTTTCTGTTCAGCACTCAAATAATAAGTAATTGTTAGACTCAATTCGTAAAAGTTGAAAAATTATTTTATTCAAGTGTTTGTACATAAGAACAAGTGTTTACCAGCCTTTCACGTGTAAACGCATATGATGTTGGACCTATGGTGTGGAGGTCATCTGGTAACTGTCGATTACCTTGATTCTTGCGACTTTCATCCTATTGCATTGAAAAAGAGAAAAAAGCATTTCATAATTCACATGCTTTTATTGAACATTTACATCTAGTAAATCATAAAGTCTTTTGTTCTTTATTTATATTCATAGTTCAAATTATTATAAAAGTTACCTCAAAGGTTTATCTGAATCTATTTTGTGCAGTGTGCAGGTTTTGTAATGCAGTTTTCAGCAATTTTCTACTGTTTTCGAATGCAAAAGCACTGCAGTGTGGCTGTTTGGTAGTTTAACTTGGCTGCTGGTATGTGGGGGCTTCATCGCTTGATTTTGTTTTAATTTGTTGCTGGTGTTTGCTGGACTTGTGGGTTTTTCCAAAATTTTCAGAGTGGTGTTGTATTGCTTGCTGAAAATTTACAAACATACTGAATTCGGACTGAAAATTTACAAAAAATTCATACTAACACCAACACGGTACAACACCAAAACGAATTGCAGGTTGAATATTTACTAAGATTTACATCATACAAGAATCAATTTGCAAGCTAAACCAAAAAAATTTACCTTGAATTAAATTTCTCCTTTCAATAATGAACTGAAATTCAGATGTGGCACTTTAAGCCTAGAAGAGGCTACAGACGTAGATAATGGAACGAATACCCGAAGGTGGAATAATAGGCTTTGCCAATTTTCAGACTAGAAGAGACAGAGTCCCTTAGTAACACAATTTTCGCAATTCAACTGAATTGAGAGATTTAGAGATTGAAATTCGTAATTTCAGATTGAGAGATTGCGAGATTGAAATTCGTATTTTGAGAGATTAATATTCGTATTTTGAGAGATTGAGAGATTGAACTATTGAGTTTGAGAGATTGAGCTTCAGATTTTGAGAGTGGTATGAGAGCTTCTTGAGAGTGGAATGAGAGTTGTTTGGGTTGAGTTAGGCGTGCAGGCTGCTTTAGGGTTTTACAATTTAAATTGCAATGGTTAATAACTAATTAGCAACGGTTTAGTGCCTAATAGTTGCAATAGGTTATAAACATATGTATTTACATAGCTGTTGCAACCCCTAAAGTAGTCTATTGCAACATGTTTTATGGTAACCGTTGCATAAGAAATAAAAACAGCATAAGAAGTAAAAACAACAGTAACCATTGCTAAAAGGGTTGCAAAAAGTTAAACTGTTGCAATAGTTGTAACCGTTGCTAAAGAGGGTTGCAATTTCTCTTTTATGTAGAGTCGAAGAAGCAGAATAAGGGTCTTTGGTAGTGCCATACTGCCTGTTGAAACAAAATGCTAAAAGGCTTAATCTATGATATAAAATACTCTCAACTACAAATATGCCTTTAAGAGTCTTAAACACCTATTTAGAGGTCTACAAGAACTTAAACATATTTTTGAATTTATTGCGGTCTTCATCGGTGTACACTTTCAGGGCTCTACATAATTTATAGCGAGAGCTAACAATGCTCTCTCACAGTCTCACCTCCATTCCCTTTATCACTCTTTTATCCCTTCTTGCACAGCTCCAAAAACACCATTGTAATACAAATTTGGTGGTGGTAAGTTATGCCGGAAATTATTGTGCTATATATGGTTACCCTAGAAAGTCCAACCACCATTTTTTCCCCAAAAGAATAAATGAGTGGAGAGGGAAGACAGTTGAATGCACATATATGTATGCATTGAAAGCAAGCACACGGTATCCAAAATTACAAGTTTCCATGAGTCAGCTACAAATTCAACTAAACTTTCAAGCCAAAAATACTCTGTTCAGAAGATAAATAAATCACCAAACACACCTTCCTTAACCTTCGTGAAGGTTGAAGACTTTAAGTCAACAAAGACAAATATATTATACTTCACTTTCACCACAACTTAGTGTGACAAATTGACAACTTATATACTCCGCACGCAATTACATACTCGGATCCTATAATATTAATAGGATAGGAAGGGAAAGAAAATGATGAGGAGAAGGGAAATAATTAATATGATAGTAGTATTGGAAAAGAAAGGTGTAGTATGTGAGGTGAGGTCACGAGTACAAGTTAGTGAGTGCAATAGAGAAATGTCAGAACTACTAACACTCTTTCGTCTTTGATTTACTATGGTAAAAAATAAAAGGTGTTGTGGCTTTGTAGTTTAACACATCATAAATTTCTGTTTCTGATATGTTTTGTTCTTCATTTATATTGTGCTACTTTTACATGCTACTGCCTACTAGTATAATCTTTGGTGAAAGAAAACCATGTGCTTGAATTATGCTATAACTTTTGAAATGCACTCACTCTCAAAATTATTGGACTTACATTTTAATATTATACATTTATTACGGAGTACTAGTTCTCATTCTCCTTAATATATATTTTCTTTATTTGTTTTTCAGATCCAATTGATAAACTCCTATATCATAATCATCACCCCAAAAAAGCCACATAAAAAGCAACTTAAGCAAGGCTAGAGGTTCTCTAATGCATGACCTATGACATTTGTAACAAAATTAGATAAGTGTCTTTAGGATTATGATTAAACATGCGACACAAGCCTAGAACACTTTATAAGCTTTCAAATGAAACAAATACTTCTAATAATAGTTATAGAAATGTCGAATACAAGAGTATGAATGTCTGATAGCCGTCTTTAGCCAAAAATAAAGTGAAGGGGAAATCAATAATCAACCAAAGATGCTCACCATTCACAACAAATAAGTCGATTTTGAAATGCAACAACAGTAAAATGAATGATTACACAGTATAGCATGAATTCCGCTAGTATCCTGTTCCAATCTCACTATAAACTAATATGACTCACTAAAAAACTACACCTCTAGAACTATTAATACACAAACATATATGAAAATCAAGAAAATCCAACAACAGCTAGTTAATTCCACAAACTAGCGTTCATTGATTACACCAATTTTTGTCCAAGACGACAGACTTCATCACCTCAATACCAATTCATATACACACACTCATGATCAGCTCCTTAGTCCTTGGGATTCCTAATCATTAAGACCAAGTATCCTATAGTGGCATCATTAAACCAAGGCTACTACATCCAAAAACAAAGCCAGGTGCTACAATACAATCCAAAAGTCTATCCTATAGCTTGTTTAGGAAGTTCAATTTCTTTTTTTAAATGAATATGCTCATGCTGGTTTTTCTTCTTATGAAGCCATTTAGCTACGACTGCAATAACAGCCCTTGTCATTACGTTTTCAAAATACAATTATTCTCAATGTTGACAGAAGTACTTGGATCAACCGGAAAAACCTGTATTGAATCGACAGAATTTTCTGCTGGAGGTTACCAATGGTAAATGTCTCACATCATACGCTCTAACTTACCAGTACTTAATTGTTTTATTATTTATTTTCGGACTCCTAAAAATTCGGTTACTAGCTAACTTAATCTTGTTCTCTCTTCTAGCCTGGTCTGCTTTTTCAGCTTTCTTCTTCTCGATCTTGTATCTAAAATTTTCTTCATCATCATGCTTATCTGACTCAAGATTAAAGTGGTGTGAATAAGACATCTCTTAGGTTGCAGATTAACCCGACGAGTCACAACGACTCTGTTCTCGTTGGGCTCGTTTTGTGTTCAAGTCTTCCATTGCGTCTTTGCTAGATGCCCTTCTTTCATTAACCAATCCTCTAGCATCTTTACTTGAAGTCCTTTTAGCCTTAAGATACTCTCTAGCATCATGAGCTAATGTCTTCTTGAATTCTATGAATTCTCTTCCATCAGACTTTGTCCTGCTTGCTTCGGTATACCCTTTCGCCACCTCCTGTTAAAGATTAAACTTAGGAGTGATAGAATACTTCTTCAGTGTACCCCAATGAGTTTTAGTGGAGTTATTTCCTTCTTAATCCTCTCAACTTTCTCTTGGAAAGTGAGTCTTCGTTCACCTTTATCTTCTTCATTCAGCTTACCTATACGCTTCCTCTGTCGGGGATCAACCTCCTTGAGACCTTCCAAGATACCTTTAAGCTGACCCATAGTCATGGGTTGATCCTCCACTGCCTTCCCCTTAGGAGAACCAGCTCCTTGTCCGGCTTCATTGTTGCCGGTTTGATCAAGGTACCGAGTCCCGTCTCCGTTCAGAAGTGAACCACCGGTCATCCTCAGGTGCCCTCCCCACAGACGGCGCCAAATGATGTAGAATGTACTCATGGTAGGGTCTCTTAGTCTAAATATGTGGAGAGAGAACTAGAGGACTGCACGTCAGATGGACAGATTTCAGCTTGTTCACCTCCCAACGCCTCGGTTCCTATATAACAAGGGAACAAAATCCTTGTAGGGTTTTTTTCCGCTCCGATGCTTAAGTAAGTATATGTAGGAAGATTATGGATAATTAACAAAAGGCTAAACTAGAGATATATTTTAGAGAGAAAAGTTCTGGACTTATGTAAGAATGGAATGAAAATTAAATGCCCCAAAAATGATGATTTTGAAGGGTATTTATAGCCCTTGGGCTTTTGTGGCTCACAAATCACGAGGTGACAATGGTGGCAAGGCATTAGGGTTTTTCTTTTCCATGTAGCCTTGTGGGCCTCTTTATTGGACCATTGAGGCTCGATCTTTCCATACTTTTTAACGAATCGAGAAGTGACAAGTGTCACTTCAATACTCATTTCTTCAATTTGCTTAGCTTGACACGTGGTCCAATAAAATTGTGACCATAGTCATGTGGGCCCCACTAATAGTGTGTCCTATGTTGCCACATGGGAGTGCCAAGTTGGCATTTTATCAGAATAAGTGGACATGTGGTCCATTTAGTGAGTGACACGTGGCAACCCTTTTGGCATGCCACATCATGGGTATTACATTACTCTTGTGCAATTAAGGGGTTGATTGTTCAAGTTGCTTTCATAAATTCGTGATTCAGGAGCGGCGATCGAATTTAGAACCTAGTTAATTAGTTTCATGAGTGATCTAATTAATTAGCCATCAATTAAATTCGTCCAGGAGTGGGGATTTAATATACTTTCACGTAAGTTTTGTGTGATATATGCGAGTACCGTTGAAAATCCACATCAACTCCGGATGGTTTGGTTAACCTTGAAATACATGAGCAACGCAAGCCCTCCATCATATTTTCCGATGATGATCTTCAAACTGAAGGGTCTTGACATAACAAAGCACTCTATATCACTGTCATAAGTAGACAACTAAACTTACCTATGACCTTGATTGACATTGGATTTTCCATCATTGTTTTCCTATTGAGCATCGCTCGTAAGCTTGGGGTGCTCCAGGAAGAATTCCGGGTTAGTCTTCAACCCATTCGTGCCTATGACAACATAAGGAGAGATGCCATGGGGGTAATTTGGTTAATCTAACTACCAGGCCAATAGAGAAGAAAGTCAAGTTTAACGTCATGGACATTAAGTCTAGATTCAATCTCCTATTGTGAAGACCCTGGGTTCATAAAATATAGTATTTTGCCATTAATGCTATCCTTTGCGACCAAGGATGCTTCATAATCAAAATATGGCTAAAAATGATGGAGATAATGAAATTCGTCCTTATTCTCTTACTTTAAATGGAAAGTTCCTAAAAGAATGTAATACCCCATATTTTCACGTATCTTAAGAATTTAATTTCATATTTTAGGTGAATACTTTTAGATTTTTATTGAAAAACTAAGTTAAATAAATATATTAGGAAAAATTAATTCTAATAATCCCACTTTTTACGAATTTGAAAATAATAGTCCCAATGTAACCTTTCTCTACTAACTTCTGTTACTGCTCTTTCAACCTACTCATTTCCACAGGTGCCATCCTATATGGTGCTTTGGAAATAGTTTCTTTCCCTGGAACTAAATCTATGGTGAAGTCGATTTCTCGCTTCGGAGGCATCCCCGTAATCTCCTCCGGAAACACGTCCTAGAAATCTCTCACTACTTCAATGTCCTCAGGCCTAGAAGACTCAGCATGATCTACATCCCTCACATTACAAAGGTAAATTAGGAAACCTCTCTTCATATACCTAACAGACATTATTACTGACACTATTTTGTTGTGTTTTGGTCTTCCTGCCCTCTAATAGCTCACTTTTTAAACCTAATTAACTAACAAGATCTTCTGTGGCTCACACAAAATGTCAACATTATGCTCACTCAACCAATCCATCCCCAAAATCACTTCCAAGTCACCCAAATAAAACTCGATCAAGTTAGCCTTAAACTCCACTACCTCAATCTCAATTAGAACATCCAAAAATCTCCTTTAACATAGTACTTCTTGTCCTGATGGTAACACTATCGACATATCTATTGTATCTACTTTTCCTAAAACAGGCATTAACTTTTTCAAAATCTTAGTAGATACAAAAGAATATGTTGCACCAAAATCAAACAAAACTTTAACAGGAAGAGACTGAATAGAGAATGTACTTGTAATGACATCCTTACTACAATATGCTTCAATTAGAACCATCACATTCAGCTTTCCAGTATTCGAGACCTTAGTCTGACCTCCTCCATTTCCACTTCCATTCCTATTTCTGGCTTGTTGCATTGCCCTTCCTCTCATGTTTCCTTGGAAATCCTTCTGTTGACCTCCAGTTGAATTCCCTATGAAGTGAGACCCTTGTCCTTCCGTTCCCTTTTTCTTAGAGAAGCAGTCAGACTAACGGTCTCCAAGCTTGTTGTACAAATGACAAGTCACTGGGTTCCCAGCATAGTCCTTGCTTGGGTGACTATCAGGAAATTTCTTGTAGAAGTACACACGACCACCCTTATTAGTCATCTGTACCCTATTCCCATTTCCATTAGCAGGCTTCCCAAAATATCCCTTATTGCCCTGGAAGTTGTTGTGGAAACGAGGCTTCTTAAATCCACCATGACTACCTTGTTGGTTAAAGTTTCCTCCACCATCCATTCTTTTCTCCCTCGTCTCACCTTCTTTCAGCATCTCCTTCTTCTTCTAGTCTAAGGCATACTGATGTGCAGCTCTTCCATATATCTCATCCAAGGAGTCAAAGACTTGCCAAGCTAGTTGCAACTGGATGTCTATGGGTAACTCTCTCACAAAACAACTAGCATTCAACTTTTCTGTTGCCACAGCCTCCTTAGAAAACCTAGATAACTCTAAAAATTTCGAATAATACGAAGTAACTGACATAGTCCCCATTTTAAGCTCCTGAAACACATCAGCTTTCGTCTTCTAAAGAAACAAAAGATAAAATTAATTGCTAATCTTTTCCTGAAACACAACCCAAGTGAACCCTGGCAAAGCCCTAATCACAGGTTCATTATGTGACCACCAAAGATCAGCTTCTCCTCTCAAATAGTAAACTGCATGGTTCACCTTAAACTCTTTCGGACACTCAACTGCTCCAAACAGCTTGTTAAACTCTCTCAGCTATCCCTCTAACACAGTTGGATTGGGTTCTCCTTCGTAAGTAGGCGGATTACTTTGAGCAATTGTCTTGAAAAGTTTCCCAGCGGGGTCACCTCCATTACTATTTCCTCTAGCTAACTGTTCAGCAACAATATCTAATTGGCCCACTACATTATTCAACTGATTGTTGTTACATTCAGCTATCTTATTTCTCCTGTAGTGGGAAAAGACCTTTATATTAAACTATGTCTAACTCTAAGTTAAAATACCAAAAGCTTACAACATAAAATAAAATCCCTTTCTCGATTCGTCTCACAAAAGAAATTTCCATTCTTTTAGAGCGAATGATTCACTTAGTTTTGATTGTTTACACAAGCATCCTAGAGCACATAGTAAAAAAAAAAAATTCCCTTGGTTTTGATCTACTTAGTAATCATTTCAAAAAAATTTGAATCATTTATTATTTTAGACCCATAAGGGTTCCTAAATTCTTAGTTTCCTAAAGTTCCTTATGGTTCAATGCCACTTATTTGCAAAGTAAATAACAATCTAAAATGTCCAATATTCTAAACATCAACAATACTAAACAATATTAATCTAAGCTAAACTCATATTCATAACAAAACTTCTAAACATTAACATTATCCTGCTTGTCCATAGACACCACATATTTCTCCGATATGAACTCAGGATCATCTTTAACATCATCTTCCAAATCTTCCTCAACATCTTCATCCATGTCTTCTTCGGGATCAAGTTCATTTTCTTCTTCTTCTTCTTCTTCAGAATTAGTTACTAAGTCCACATACACTGGGATCACCGAATTCGGACTCTCAATCTCATAACAAGAACTATCCTTCGATTTATAGCCTTAAGAACCTAAGGTCGCTTCATTTTCACTCATTGCATCATTGTCTTGATTACTTGGGATTGGTGTGGGTGGGGTGTCCTCACCTGCAATTTCATCACATGGTGGATAATCTAGAAACTCTTACTCCTTTGCAATGTAATCTTCCAAGTACCTCTAATCACAACCCTCTTGACCATTTCGATCCTTATACTTAGTGTATGAACAATAGAAACAGATCTTCCACACATATTGGGGTGGACTCTCATAATCCTTCTTCTCCAAAGTTCCCATTTGAGTTTCCTAACTAGGTATATTATCCACCATCCTGCAACGACACTTAAAACTAATGGGCCATCCTTCCCACAACAAAAACAAGCTAACAGCTCCACAACAAAGAGTTTTGGGGGCTAACATACAATTTCTTCTACACATAACTATCTACATAAGCAGCACTTCCAAACATGTAATTAAATGCATGAAGGAAAAGAAATAACGTCTATCCTACATCCCCAATCTTCCTACCCAATCTCATCACATGATATGAAAGCAATAACACATAATACATACTTGGATTCCTTGCATACCTGCACCTGTATGAGATTTTAAAACCTTTTATTTTCAAAACCTTCTATTTTGGAAATTACTATTTAGAAAAATTTACATTCCCAGTAGCATTCATAAACAACAAACTCCTCTTTCAAAGATAAAACTTTAAAGTAAAACTTAAAATAAACCAAGTCAAAACCAAAAGAAAACCATAACAAATCTTTATTACACTTCGAAACCATCTTAATGGCCCTTCAAAACCAAATAAACATTAAACTTCAAAACAAAAATCAACATCAAATAATAAATAACTAACAAGTCCATAAAGCATTAAACTAAGAAAACTACGATGCAAGCACTCTCACTCAAGCCCAGCATGATTGACTTATGCGCGATTGTACTTGTAGCTTTCTCTTATTGTAGGCAACTACTCGCAACCAAGTGGGTCATCGTAGGGCCAAGTCAAAGACAACGCCATGCACGCAAAACACACAATCAGCAAAGCACTGTACATAAATACTATAGTCTATGCAAAAACATGATTAGTGTTAAAATAAAACAAAAGTACATCACATACAAAATTATTGTTGACTACTCTTCACCTGTGCATAGACTCAACTCAAATAAAATTATTTATTATATTTAAGATTTTGATTTCGCATCGAATGGGTATCCTTTCCTTTAAAAAATCGCCCTACTAGGCACCTACTTGGAAGCAACTCCAAGACGGTATTACCTATGTCACATAAAGTGACAGAATTCCAGCTTATTAAAAAAACATAAAAGAGTGCAACGTCTTGTACCGCGATAAGAAGTCATAGGTCATTATTCCATACGACACCCCCATTGTTCATACTCAAGGTATATACGTTCCAAGAGTTTTTGTACGAATCCTCTTTCACTTTACGTGATGAATCGCTTTAACAATGTTACGACCCACACATAACATCACATAAAAGCATACATGACATCAAACACAACCATATTAATTATCTTGGATTTATAGTGATTCTAAAAATACTCTTGTTTGTCCTTTAATTAAAGTAAACATCCTTTACCACACATAAACTATGAGTGGCAAACTATTTATCTTTCTTGACCACACATTAAACTGTGAGTGGCTACATGTATATAAATATTTGCTCATTAACTTCTAATAATCATGTGAATAAAAATTCACAACTGTCTTTCTTACTGATTAAGTAACAAATCAACTTAACTAACTTTCCCTTCTTCCTTATCAACTATTTGCCAATTTTAGAAATAATTAAACATTCCAATTACTCATGATAAAATTAATAACGCTATAAAAGTGGAATGTCAAAACAATATGAAAATCATACTTTCATACTACCATACTTCTCATGCAATTCAACTAAAGAACAATACATATACACATTCATAAAATGTAAGGTCATCAACCATGCATGAAATCTACATTTACTTCCCCTTTAGTACTTATGTACCTTGTAAAGTAGTGGTGATCCGCCACAAATCCTAAAAGTCAACTAGCTAGAATTCTCCTACATAGGGAAAATCGAAACTAAATTAAAACCTTGTTGACTAACTCCTATAACAACTCTAAACTAACTTTTTATGTCGGAAACTTGTCTAAATTTTTCCTTACATGGTCTCTACTCAATTCCATACTTTACTTTAATTTTTCCTTTGCAAAATACTTGATTTTCGACAATTTTTCGAAAATGGCAACTTTATAAAATTTCCTAAAAACACTTAAAGCGCATCCAAATATTATATTTTGATCATAAAGCACTATAGTCATGTCCTAAGATCATCATACAATATTTAGATGCATTAAAAATAATTATGACTACTTATTTCATGTGTTACTATTTTTATTAACCATAAACATGTGTTAATAAAAATTCACAGCTTTATTTATTTATTCAAAACTCATGAAAAACGCGTCAAAACACCATAAATCCAGCATAAAACTCTTTTACAATCTATTATCATCATTATATATCTAGTCTATGCTTTATAATAATTTTTCATATAGTAAACACTTATAATATATTTACTCTTAGTTTTCATGGTGTTAAAAATTTAACAGCAATATTAAACAACTTTAAAACCCTTCAAAACAAATCAAAAAATCATAAAATTATCATAAGTTCATACTACAACTATTCATGATCATAATATAGAAGTTTAAATCATTAAATACCATAAAACAATGGATTTCATAATTTCATAACCCTTATTTAAAATTTCATGAACTACTTTATAAATTCATACTTTAAACATAATTATAACTTTATAAAGCATGATTAGAATCATAGAAACACGATTAAACATAATTATAAACATAAATTCGTACAAGATTGAAATAAAAAGAAAAGAAGAAGGAAAAGTTTTTTTAAGTTAGAAATATACCAAAATAAGAAGGGGGGGAGGAGGAGTGACCGGTGGTGGCGCTCGGCAGCAGACGGTGGTGTGAGGGAGGTCTGGCAACGACAAGGAGGGCCAACAAGATGATTTTTTTTTTCTTTCGAAAAAATCTGAAACACTCTCTCTCTCTCTCTCTCTCTCTCTCTCTCTCTCTCTCTCTCTCTCTCTCTCTCTCTCTCTCTCTCTCTCTCTCTCTCTCTCTCTCTCTTTTGAAACCCTAATCCACTAAAGTTGCAAATTAAATCTGAAAATTTTTGTTATAATGGTATTTATAGGCCCCAAAGTTGGATTTTGTGCAATTACATAAATACCTTTAAGACTTGAAATTACTTTTTTGCCCTTATTTTAAAACAATTTAGGAAATTTTAAAAATTCATTTTTAGAAACTGTTCAAAATATTTAATAAAATAAAAACTAACATGAAATGCTATTTATAAACATAAAATAATTACTTTGATTAAAACTAATTTAAGTTTCCTTTCTCTAATATTTTTATTGAACTTAATTTGTCAATAAAAATACAAAAAGACATACATATAAAATATGAAATTAACTCCTTAAAATATGTGAAATTATGGGATATTACACTTGTATAATCGATTTTCAAGGGAATTGGGAGATTGTTTGGATATGATCGAATTCTCGCACAACAATAGCTACCATGCAAGTATTGGCATGGCACTTTTTGAGGCCTTGTATGGACACTACTATGGATGAAAGTGCAGAAGTCCCTTATGCTGGAGTGACATAAGTGAGACAGTCATTGTAGGACATCAATTAATTGAAGAAACTACCAACAAGGTAAGAGTGATACAAGAAAATATTCAAGCTATACAGGATAGGAAGAAATCTTGTGCAAACCAAAAGCATCAAGAGGTTGTGTTGAAGTTGGTAACATGGTGTTACTAGAAGTATCACCAATGAAAGGTGTGACGAGGATTGGGAAGAAGGAAAATTTGAACCCAAAGTACATTGGACCTTATGAAATCTTGCAAATAATTGGAAAGGTCGCATATAAGCTAGCATTACCAATGGAGTTGTGCAAAGTTCACAATGCTTTTCATGTGCTTCAATTAAGAAAGTATGTGCCGGATAAGTCACGTGTGTTGCAACTTGAAACGATAAAGTTTATTAGATCTACGAGCTTTATGCCCCGGCCGTGGAAGCCAATCAAAATATTTGATAGCAAGGTTCGGGATATTTGTAGGAAAAGTGTCAGAATAGTGAAAGTGTTTGTAGTCTAACCAAAAAACTGAAGAAGCAACGTGGGAAAGATGAGGATATGATGAGGGAAAAGTATCCAGAGTTATTTCACGTTAGTAGAGTTATGGGGACCTAACTCGATTCTTAAGAGGGGGGGAGGGGAGTAGAGTGCGTTACAATTTCGTGCGTTTTTCCCTTAAATTTTGCAAGTTTTTACGTCTTTTAGCAAATTTTTATAGAAATTTTATGTCAGTTTTCTAAAAGATGTCAAGAAAATGTCTAAGTAACTGTCTAATCTCTACAGCATAAAAATGAAAAGTTTTGAAAGAAATGCAGTCTCTATTCAAGTTCCACACAATAATTTATAGAAAGTTTCAAGACGAAACTTCTCTTAAGGAGGGTAGATCGTATTACCCCATATTTTCACGTATTATAAGAATTTAATTCCATATATTATGTGAATATATTTAGTATTTTTATTGAAAGATTAAGTTAAATAAATATATTAAAGAAAAAAAAATTTGTTAATTATTATTTAAAAATAATTATTTCTTTGTTTTGTAAAGTTTATAGGTTATATATCTAGTATTTTATTAAATATTGTTTAAAATATATTTAGTATTTTATTAAATATTTTAAGAAGTTTATAATTTTAGAATCTTCAAAGTTTCCTCAATTGTTTTAAAACAAGGGCACAAAAGTAATTTCAAACATTAACGGTATTTATGTAATTTCATGAAAACCTAATTTAAGCCTATAAATACCCCTTCAAACAAGAATTTTCAGATTTAAAAGTGCAATTTTTGTTTTAGTATTTAAAAAAAGAAAGATTTCAAAAATTTCTGAAAAAGAAAAAAAATTCCGAGCCTCTTCACTCGTCGGACTCCCTCGTCACCGGAGCCCTGCCACTTCCGGCCACCTCTACTCACCGGTGCGCCAATGCCACCTTCTCGACGGATTTTTCCACTGGCCAACTATCTTTCTTCCCCTTCTTGGTATATTTCGGCCCTATTGTAAAAAAAATTAAAAATAAAATTAAAAAAATAAACTTTTCCCTCCTCCTTTTATCTTATGAATTTAATCTTGCATAAATTCATGTTTATAATTATGGTTAAGCATGTTTTATAGTTTTAATCATGTTTTATAAGTTATGATCATGTTTTTGAATTTAAAATTCATGTTTATAAAATTGTTCATGAAATTGTAAAAGTTAGAGTTTATAAAGTTATGGAAATTTTTAGTTTTATGATTTTTAAAACTTTTAACTTTCATATTGTGATCATAGAATGTTTTATTATTGATTTGTGATGGTTTCATGATGTTAAAATTTGTTTTTAAAGGTTTTTAAGCTAATTAATATTGCTGTCAAATTTTTAAAACCATGAAAACTAGGAGTAAAATTATTATGAACATGTTTTTGAGTATGAATAATTAGTTTAAAGCATAGATTGTAAAAGTGTTTTATGCTTGAATTATGAAGTTTTAACAAGCTTTTGATGGGTTTGAAATTAAAATATATTGCTGTAATTTTTTATTTACATGTGTTTATGTATAATAAAAATAGTAACACATGAAATAATATGTTATCTTAGTTTTTAACACCCAAAATATTAAATGATGATTTTAGGACATGAATCTAATGTTTCAGAGTCAAATTATAATATTTAGACTGGCTTTAAAGAGTTTTAAAGCAACTTTACAAAGCTACCATTTTCGGAAAATTATCAAAAAATAAGTGTTTTGCAAAGGAAAAATAAAAATAAACTATGGAATTGAATAGAGACCATTTAGACAAGGATTTGGAAAAAGTTTCCAACGTAAATAGTTAGTTTAGAGTTGTTCTAGAAGTTAGTCAACGTGGTTTTGAGTTTAGTTTCGATTCTTCCTATGATGGGAAATTCGAGTTGATCAGTGATTTCTAGAAGTACTGGCGAATCATCGTTATAACACAAGGTACGTAAGTACTAAAGGCATCTATACAAGTAGAGTTCATGCTGAATTTGTTGATTTTTGTATTTGGTGCTTCGTTGATTTGAGAAGGACTTGCATGAGAAGTTATGTTAGCATGAAAGTATGAACATGATATTCTGTATTTATAGTATTGTTATCACATCATGACAGATTGGAATGTTAATTTTTTTTTTCTGAAGTTTGACCAGTTGTCAATAAAGGTCGTTAGTGAATATTTATTTACATGTTTTAAAAGGAGGAAATGAGAAAATAGATAGCCGCTCATAGTTAATGTGTGGTAAAGGAAAATTTGGATAGATAAATGACAAACAAATATTATTTTAAAATCACATTATAATCAAGATAATTAATAGGAAAAATTCATACAAATAATCCCAACTATGGGCGTTCACCTAATAAAAGACCGAACTTTGATTAATCCAAAAATGGACCCAACTTTCATACCCATTTTCCAATTTTGAACCCTCTTAAATTTTAACTTGTAAAATCTAGTAAATCTTGCTAATTATCCAGTTTTTTCTTAAGCAGGACCACCCGAAACCACCACCACAACAATCCCTTCCACCCGAAACCTCCAAATGTTAAGAAAAAACCGGATAATTAACACGATTTACTTGGTTTTGCAGGTTAAAATTCAGGAGGGTCCAAAATTGGAAAATAAGCATGAAAGTTGGGTCCATTTCTGGATTAAGCAAAGTTCGGTCTTTTATTAGGTGAACGCCCATAGTTGGGATTATTTTTATGAATTTTTCCTAATTAATAAGGTGTTGCTTGTTACTACACATGATTGTGCTTATGTGTGAGTCATAACATATAACCTGTTAATCATGTAAAGTGAAAGAAGATTCGCACCAAAACTCTTAGAATGTACATACCTTGAGTATGAACAACGGGAGTGGGTGTTATGGGTATATTTACTGTAACTTCTCATCAGGGTACAAGACGTTGTACTCTTTTATATTTTTAATGCGTTGGAATTTCGTCACTATGTGTGACAAAGGTATTACCATCTTGGAGTTGCTCCCAAGTTGGTGCCCCATAGGGAGATTTGAAACCCGTTCGATTCGAAACCCAAAGATCTAAATATAATAAATAATTTTTAATTACTAATTGAGTCTATGTACCGGTATGTAGTGATGACAATGGTAAGAAGTACGTGCTGTTTATTCTTTTCTTTTATTTTGTTGTCAATTATGTTTTGCATACTTTCTAGTACTTATGTACTCAGCTTTGCTGATTGTGTTTGTTTGTGTGCATGGCTTTGTATTTGACTTAGCCCTACGACGACCCATTTCGATGGCGAGTAGTTGTCTATAATAAAGAGAAAACTACAAGTATAGGTGGGCATAGTTAATCATGCTAGGATTGAGTGATGAGCGCTTGCATTGTTGTTTTCTCAGCTTATATAGACTTGCTATTTATTTAGTGTTATTGTTGAACTTTGGATATTCGAAGTTTATAGTTTATTGGTTTTGAAGGGCCGTTAATACAGTTCTGAACACTAAAACATAAATGACATTAGGTAGCACCCTTAAAAGTGTTACATAAAGGATTAAAAAGTGTTTCCTTAGACAGTAAAAAAACACTTTTTAAGTGAAACATCTGCTCATGATACCTATTGACAAAGGTAACACTTTTTAAGATCAACGGTATCACTTTGAAAAGTGTAACTTAAAACTACATTGGTATCAGTTTTTTAAATATGTTGTAACATTTTAAAAGTGTAACATTGAATACTATAAGGAACACTTTTTTATAATTTAAGTATCATATCCGTTAACCTTAGCAACACTTTCATAAACATTATGTATCATATTTATAATTTTATGTAACACTAAACTAGTGCTAAAGTAATACCATATTTAATATTATGTAACACTTGTCGATCAACGTATGTAACACTATTTCCTGTAAAAATAATAATAATATTTGTTATTAATTTTATGATAATGATGCTGGTGATTTTGATTTCGTTGATGACGATGATAATAATAATAATAATAATAATAATAATAATAATAATAATAATAATAATAATAATAATAATAATAATAATAATAATAATAATAATAATAATAATAA
>PYUH01000177.1:280841-363323 GCA_016808085.1 Suaeda aralocaspica | reverse complement strand
TTTAAAATACATTATAATCAAGATAATTATAGGAAAAATTCATACAAATAATCCCAACTATGGGCGTTCACCTAATAAAAGACCAACTTTGATTAATCCAAAAATGGACCCAACTTTCATACCCATTTTCCAATTTTGAACCCTCTTAAATTTTAACTTGTAAAATCTAGTAAATCTTGCTAATTATCCAGTTTTTTCTTAAGCAGGACCACCCGAAACCACCACCACAACAATCCCTTCCACCCGAAACCTCCAAATGTTAAGAAAAAACCGGATAATTAACACGATTTACTTGGTTTTGCAGGTTAAAATTCAGGAGGGTCCAAAATTGGAAATAAGCATGAAAGTTGGGTCCATTTCTGGATTAAGCAAAGTTCGGTCTTTTATTAGGTGAACGCCCATAGTTGGGATTATTTTTATGAATTTTCCTAATAATAAGGTGTTGCTTGTTACTACACATGAGTGCTTATGTGTGAGTCATAACATATAACCTGTTAATCATGTAAGTGAAAGAAGATTCGCACCAAAACTCTTAGAATGTACATACTTGAGTATGAACAACGGGAGTGGGTGTTATGGGTATATTTACTGTAACTTCTCATCAGGTACAAGACGTTGTACTCTTTTATATTTTTAATGCGTTGGAATTTCGTCACTATGTGGACAAAGGTATTACCATCTTGGAGTTGCTCCCAAGTGGTGCCCCATAGGGAGATTTGAAACCCGTTCGATTCGAAACCCAAAGATCTAAATATAATAAATAATTTTAATTAATAATTGGTCTATGTACCGGTATGTAGTGATGACATGGTAAGAAGTACGTGCTGTTTATTCTTTTCTTTTATTTTGTTGTCAATTATGTTTTGATACTTCTAGTACTTATGTACTCAGCTTTGCTGATTGTGGTTTTGTGGCATGGCTTTGTATTTGACTTAGCCCTACGACGACCCATTTCGATGGCGAGTAGTTGTCTATAATAAAGAGAAAAATACAAGTATAGGTGGGCTAGTTAATATGCTAGGATTGAGTGATGAGCGCTTGCATTGTTGTTTTCTCAGCTTATATAGACTTGCTATTATTTAGTGTTTGTTGAACTGGGATATTCGAAGTTTATAGTTTATTGGTTTTGAAGGGCCGTTAATACAGTTCTGAACACTAAACATAAATGACATTAGGTAGCCACCCTTAAAAGTGTTACATAAAGGATTAAAAAGTGTTTCCTTAGACAGTAAAAAAACACTTTTTAAGTGGAAACATCTGCTCATGATACCTATTGACAAAGGTAACACTTTTAAGATCAACGGTATCACTTTGAAAAGTGTAACTTAAAACTACATTGGTATCAGTTTTTTAAATATGTTGTAACATTTTAAAAGTGTAACATTGAATACTATAAGGAACACTTTTTATAATTTAAGTATCATATCGTTAACCTTAGAAACACTTTCATAAACATTATGTATCATATTTATAATTTTATGTAACACGAAACGAGGGCGAAAGGAAGACCCAGGAGGAAGAGAGGGAACAAGGGGGAGAGCAACGGAGGGGAACAAGAGGGCCTGGAAAAAGAAGACGCAGAGGGGGATGGAAGGGGCGGAGAAGGAGGCGGGGGAGGGAGGGCGGGAGGGACCGAGAAGAGAAGTAAGAAGGAAAAGAAGAAGAAGAAGAGAAGAAAGAAGGAAGAAGAAGAAGAAGAAATAGAAGAAGAAGAAGAAGCAAGAAGAAGAAGAAGAAGAAGAAGAAGAAGCAGAAGAAGAAGAAGACTAAGTAATAACAACAACAACAACAACAACAACAACAACAACAACAATAATAATAATAATAATAATAATAATAATAATAATAATTGCTGATTAATATATATATATCAAATATTTATGTGTCAACACACCCCACTCATTTCAATATATAAAATAATGGTAGTCATTCAAAGACATTTAAATTAAAATAATTTTGTTAGAAATAACTTTAACAAATGATTTAATCTAAAAATGAGTCTCAAACTATTTCTAAACATGTAATATTAATTTCTCCGTCTTCAATCTCGTTGCTTACTTGCTTACTTTGCCTATTGTTTCTTGATGCTTTACTCCAAGGAATGGTCACGATCATTACCTTGGTCCTATAAGAATTGAACAATAATAAATTAGAATAAATAGTAGTAATACTCTACAAAGTCAAAACAACTTGTGGTGGGTGGGATATCTAGTTCTTGTCAGAATCATTGTTGGTTGATTGAATAGTTTTGATGATAGGATGAATGGTGTACACTAGCAAACTCATACTGATACATCCCTCACACTCATATAATAATTTATTTAGTAAAAACATAATGTCATTTACCTGATACTACTCTTGATTGCTTTTATCTTTACAAGGATGCTCGGTAACTTCTGAATCAATTGATACATCACCGAGTGATTGAGTAATATTAGCAAACGTTTCTGGTGGGAGTTAGTGCTTGAACGTCTTCATTACTTCTGCTGTTGTATCTTTCACAATTTGTTATCTATATGGTTTCAAAAACTCATCTAGAATAATTACATCAGTAGTTGAAGTTGTCTTATTTTTCCCATTTTTGATTGAACATATTCCCATTTGCTTTTGACTTCCGCAGCTATCAAGTTTCATGACTTCATTACATGCTCTATCACCATCAAAATTTCTTTCCAATTTAACTAATTGAACTTTCTTCATCTTGTCCTATAATGGAGTTTAGAAAAGGTAATGAAAATAACGAGAATATGTAGAAGTTTGAAGCATTGGACACACATACACATAGGCAACAACTTACAATGTTATTTTGTATTTGATCATAAGATGTTTTGTATGCTCAGTCCGGTTTCCTTTTACGAGAGTCTTGGTATGACTGTGCTTGGGATAGCCGTTTCATGTCTTTATCTTGTTGTTGCTAGAATAAAATTATTCGAAACATTACTACTTGGATTGAAAATTTCATAAAACATTACATACGTACAATTTACTATGTATAAAATTTACCAATTCATGTTGTTTTCGTGCATAGCTTTTTGGGTCCCATAGTATGCCGATCTTGCTGGCTAATACTACTTTCCCTTTTCTTTTTGTTGTCTTCCTACAATTTTACATATGCCAAAACAGGTTCATAATATTTATTCAACTAAAATTCATGATTATAAAATTTGGGCAGCTTTATAAATTAAGTTTAAAACCCTTAAAAATAAATCTAAACTTAATAACATCATCATAAATTCACCGAACAATAATTTATGATCATAATATCAAAGTCTACAACATAAAAACTCATAAAATCATAACTTCATAAAATTTTCAAACCCTAATCTATAATTTCATGAACAACAAAATAAATTCATGCCTTTAAACAATTCATACTTATATCAAAACATGATTAAACATAATTATGAACATGAATTTGCAAGATTGAATCAAAAGAAAGAAGTACAATTTTTTTTTTTTATGAAGAGGTTCGAAATATACCAAAACCGGGGAGGAGGTGCAGTGGCAGTGGCCGGCTGGGCAGTGCCGCGGCTGCTGCGGTGGCGCGGTGGGGTCCTGTGATGGAACGGATCCCGAGGCAACCCCAATGCATTTTTTTTTCATCTTCTTCCGATTTTCAGAACAGCAGGTTTTTTTCATTTTTTTTTCGAAAAACTCAAACTCTTTTTTTTTCTCTCTCTAAATTCTTGAAAATCCTAATGACTATTATGAGGAGAAAATATGAAATTTAGGGTTTTAAGGGGTATTTATAGGCCCCAAATTAGGATTCAAAAAAGCCCATAGTAATCCTAACAAGTGGAAATTACCTGTAGGCCCTTGCCTCAATATAAATTAGAAAACCTTTAATATTCTATTTTTAGAAGCTTTTTAAAATATTTTTAAACATAAAAATGTTATGTAAGCACACAAATAATTACTTTCAACCAAAACTTGCGATTTATTTTATTTATTCTATTATTATTAATTTCTTTTTATTTAATACACCCATTGACATATTTATTATTTTTTTTCTCAATAGAAATATTAAATTTAAATGAATAAATTTCAATAAAAATATTAAAATTATCCGAATAAAATACAAAAATACTTTCTTAAAATACGTGAAAATGTGGGGTATTACAGTCTAGCCCCCTTAAAAGAAGTTTCGTCCTGAAACTTTGTGTAGGTTAGTGTATGGAATTTGAATAGAGACTACTTCTACTTCAAACTTTCTTACTGAAACACTATGCTGTTGTAGAGTTAAGACACCTACTTGACAATTTTGTAGACAAAAATAAACTTCTTACTTAAAAGTCATTGAAACTCATAAAACTTGCAACAATGAGGGTAAAACGCGCGAAAAAAAAAAAAAAAAAAAAAAAAAAAAAAAAAAAANAAAAAAAAAAAAAAAAAAAAAAAAAAAAAAAAAAAAAAAAAAAAAAAACAGGTCGCTTCTACCCCCCTTAAGAATCGAGTTACGTCCCCGTAACTCTACTACTAACGTGAAAAAGCTCTGGATATTTTTCTCTCATCTAATCTTCAGCTTCCCAAGTAGCTTCTTCGGTTTCTTAGTTAGACTACAACACCTTCACTATTTTGACACTCTTTCTACGAGTATCCCTGACCTTACTATCTAGGATTTTAATTGGCCTCTCTTCATAGGTCAAACTTTGGTCTAACTCTATTGTTTCAGGTTGTAACACATGTGACCCGTTTGGCACATACTTCCTTAGTTGAGGCACATGGAAAACATTGTGAACTTTGCTCACTCTATTGGTAGTGCTAGCTTATAAGCTACCTTTCCAACCCTTTGCAAGATCTCATAGGGTCCTATGTACTTTGGGCTCAACTTTCCTTTTTTCCAAATCTCATCACTCCTTTCATTGGTGATACCTTAAGTAACACCTTGTCGCCAACTTTTAACACAACTTCTTGGCGTTTTTGATCCGCATAGGATTTTTGTCTATCTTGTGATGCTTGAATCTTTGCTTGTATTACTCTAATTTTCTCGGTGGTCTCCTCTATTAATTGAGGTCTTAGAATCACTATTTCACTTATATCGTTCCAACACAAAGGGCTCCTACACTTCCTGCCATACAAAGCCTCAAAAGGTGTCATGCCAATACTTGCATGGTAACTGTTGATGTATGAAAACTCGATGACATCCAAGTGATCCTCCCAATTCCCTTGAAAATCCATTACACAAGCCCTTAGCATGTCTTCCAAGTTTTGTATGGTGCTCTCTGTTTGTCCATAAGTGCCTGGATGGAAAGTTGTACTCATCTTCAATGTTGTACCAAAGTTATCCTAAACACTTTTCCAGAATTTCGAAAGAAACCTAGAATCCCTATCTGACAAAATATCCTTTGGAACTCCATGTAGCCTCACAACATGTTTTTTGTAAGCCTTTGCAAGTTGTTCCATTTTCCAAGTCTCTTTCATGGGTATAAACACTGCTGATACAGTAAGTCTATCCACCACTACCCATATGGTATCATTCTGATTCTTAGACTTTGGCAAGCAAGTCACAAAGTCCATTGAAATGCAATCCCATTTCCATCCTGGTATTTGAAGTGGTTGGACTTCTCCTTGTGGTCTCTTATGCTCAAATTTAACCTTTTGACAAGTAAGACATTTACTCACAAATTCATCCACTTCTCTCTTCATCCTAGGCCACCAGTACATCTTCTTTAAATCCTTATACAGTTTATCACCTCTAGGATGCATTGAATATAGGGTTTTTGACCTTCTTCCATGATTCTTCGCTTCAAATCTTCACATTTCTGTGGTACACACCACCTTCCCTTATACCATAAACTTCCATCCTCATGGATCTTAAAATCCATAAGCTTTCCTGCTTTCAACTTTTCCTTAAGTCTGTCAAGTTTTACATCTTCCTGGTTTTTCTTAATTTCCTCGAGTATAGTTGGTTGGATACTAAGATTACAAAATTTCTTCCAACTCTCCCTGCTTCACTATTTCCAAGCTCAATCTCTCTATGTCCTTACATAGCTCATTAGCAACCACCAAGGTGTTCACTCCATGTTTTGTTTTACGACTTAGAGCATCGGCTACCACATTGGCTTTTCTTTCATGGTACTTGATATCTAGGTCATAATCCTTGATCAACTCAAGCCATCTCCTTTGTCTCATATTTAAATCCTTTTGAGTGAAAAAGTACTTTTAACTCTTATGGTCTTTGTATATCCTACATTTCACCCCATACAAGTAATGCCTCCATATTTTTAAAGCATCACGATCGCTGCTAACTCTAGATCGTGAGTAGGGTAGTTCACCTCATATGGTTTCAATTTCCTTGAAGCATAAGCTATCACCTTTCTATTTTGCATTAATACACATCCCAAACCATTTTTAGAAGCATCACTATACACATCATAAGAGTCACTCCCATCTGGCAAGGTCAGCACTGGAGTTGTAGTCAAACGCTCTTTCAAGGTCTGAAAAGCCTTTTCACACTTATTACTCCACTCAAATTTACAGTCTTTCTTCATTAACGAAGTCATGGGATTAGCAATACTCGAAAAGTCTTTCACAAACCTCCTATAGTAACCTGCTAACCCTAAGAAACTCGTAAATCCGTCACATTCTTCGGTGTAGGCCATTCTTTAACTGCTTCAATTTTGGCTGGGTCCACTTCAACTCCCTCTTTAGACACAATATGCCCCAAGAATGCTACTTTCTCTAACCAGAACTCACATTTTGAGAACTTAACGTATAACTCATTTTCCCTTAATGTCATCAAGATTGTCCTCAAATGTTCCACATGTTATTCCTTACTCTTAGAATACACCAAAATGTCATCAATGAAAACGACCACAAAGTTGTCCAAAAACAGTTGGAAAATTATGTTCATTAAATCCATAAAAATTGCTGGCGCATTGGTTAACCCAAAAGGCATAACAGTGAACTCATAGTGCCCGTACCTAGTGCGAGAAGCAGTTTTTGGTATGTCCTCATTAACAATCCTCAATTGATGGTATCTTAACCTCAAGTCAATTTTTGAAAACACAGTAGCTCCTTTCAATTGATCAAACAAGTCATCAATTCTTGGTAATGGATACTTATTCTTGATCGTCACCTTATTCAGCTCTCTATAGGCAATATATAACCTTAAACTCCCATCTTTCTTCTTCACATATAATACTGGTTCTCCCTAAGGTGAAGCACTAGGCCTAATGTAACCCTTTTACAACAAATCCTACAATTGTTCCTTCAACTCACTCATTTCTGCAGGTGCCATCCTATAGGGTGCTTTGGAAATAGGTGTTGTTCCTGGTTCTAAGTCTATGGTAAAGTCAATTTCTCGCTTAGGTGGCATTCCCGGAATCTACTCCGGAAACACATCAAGAAAGTCCCTCACTACTTCAATATCCTTAGGTTTAACAGTCTCAACATGATCCACATCTCTCACACTACAAAGGTAGATTGGAAAACCTTTCTTCACAAACCTAGCAAACCCCATTACTGACACTATTTTATTGTGTTTCGCTCTTCCTGCCCTTCAGTAGCTCACCTTCTTACCCTTATTCATCAACGGGATCTTTTGTGGTTGACATAGAATCTCAGCCTTATGTTTACTCAACCAATCCGTCCCTAGGATCACTTCTAAGTCACCTAAATCAAACTCGATTAGGTTAGCCTTAAACTCCACTCCCTCAATTTCAATAGGAACATCTTGAAATATCTTTGAACGTTGCACTTCCTGTCCTGAGGGTAACACTATTGACTTATCTACGGCATCTACTTTTCCCTAAACTAGGAGTTTAGTGGAAACAAAAGACTACGTTGCACCAGAATCAAACAAAACATTAACAGGAAGAGAGTGAATAGAAAAAGTACCAATGATCACATCTTTATTAGCATCTGCTTCACTTCGAGCCATCACATTCAACTTTCCAGTGTTTGAGGTCTTACTCTGCCCTCCTCCATTACCACTCCCGTTCCTACTTCCGGCTTGAGATGTCACCTTTCCTCCCATATTTCCTTGGAAACCCTTTTCTTGTCCCCCAGTTGGATTTCCCCTAGCTTGAGAATTCTGTCCCTCCTTTCCATTGTTGTTAGATAAGCATTGGTACTCACGGTGTCCAAGTTTGTTACACAACCGACAATTCACTAGGTTCCCTGCATAGTCCTTTCCTGGGTGATTGTTAGGACACTTCTTGCAAAAGTACACATGCCCTCCTTTACTAGCCATCTGAGTTCTATTCCCAAAGTTTCCCTTATTACCCTGGAAATTGTTGTTGAAACGAGGTCTCTTATATCCACCATGATTCCCTTGTTGGTTGAAGTTTTCTCTACCATCCTTCCTTTTCTCCCTCGTCTCACCTTCCTTCTGTGCCTCCTTCTACTTTTGTTATATGGCATATAAGTGTGCATCTCTACCATATAAATCATCCAAGGATTCAAAGATCTTTCCAGGTAGTTGTGACTGTAGGTCTAAGGGTAACCCCCTTTCAAAACGACTATCTTTCAACCTCTCAGTTGCTACAGCCTCCTTAGCAAACCTAGACAACTGCTTTACAATACTAGACAACTCCTTGGCAAAACTAGAACACTCTTTAGCTAAAGTAGCCAATTACCCTACTACTTCATTCAGCTGATTGTTGTTACGTTCAGCCATTCTATTTCTCCTTGTAGAGGAAAAGACCTTTATATTAAATTATGTCTAACTCTAAGTTAGAACAACATAAGCTTAAACCATAAAACACTTTCTCATTTCGTCTCATAAAAGAAGTTTCATTCTTTTAGTGCGAATGATTCACTTTGTAATGATTGTTTACACAACCATTAAAATAAGAATAAAGCACATAAGAAATAAACATAATTCCCTTGGTTCTATTCTACTTGAGGCTTTAAATCATAAAATAAATTTATTACTTAACTCTTCTCATCATTTCTTATGGCTCGCTGCCACTTATTCAAACTAATGTAAACAATAACTTAAACTGTTCCACTAAACATCAGAAACATTAAACATCAACAGCTAAACTAGATCTGAACAAAGTTTTTAAACATTAACATTATCTTTCTTATCTCTTGACATCACATATATCCTTGGTATGAACTCAAGATCATTATGAGTGTCAACCTCCATTTCTTCATCCGTCTCTTCTTCTTCTTCTTCCATTTCCTCCTCCGGATCTCATTCTTCTTCCTCTTCTTGAGATTCGGTGACCAAGTCAATATATACTGGAATTATTGGGTCTGGGTTCTCAATTTCATAACACGAACTATCCCTTGACTCATCAGTCTTCGAACCCGTAAGAGTCTCCTTCACCACTAGGTCTTCACTTCCTTGGCTACCTTCTAGGCTTGGTGTGGACGGGGTCTCCTCACTGGCATTCATTTCTTGATACTCCTGCTCTTTCCTAGCAATATACCCCTCCAAGAATGTCCAATCACAACCCCACTCACCAACTGCATCCTTATACTTAGAATAGTTCGGAAGGCCTCCAACAAAATGGAAATCACTAAACTTTGCCTTAATCTCGAAATAGGGTGAACGGTAGGGCAAGTGCCTAACAATCAAGGCTGCTACATGGTCAGGTTGATCTCATTGTGGTAACTTCAACACAATACTCATCTACCAACAGTAGAACTGTATTTTCCAAACATGCATATTGAGGCAGACTTTCGTAGTCTTTCTTCTCCAAAGTTTCTATTTTAGTATCTTTACTAGGCATACTATGTGACATCCTGCACAAAACTTAAGTCTAATGGTCCATCCTTCCCAAAACAAAACAAAACAAACTAGCAGTTCTACAAAAGAGGTCTTGTGGCTAACATACAATTTTCTTTACACCCAACTATTCACATAAGCAACACCTTAAACATGAACGTTAATGCATGAAAGAAGAGAAACAAAGTCTATTCTACATGCCCAAACTTCCTACCCAACCTCACCACATGGTATTAAAGCAATAACACATAATACATACCTGAATTCCTTGCATACCTGCACACATAATTTATTTTTCAAAACCTTCCATTTTCGGAAATTACTATTTTTAGAAAAATTCCATTTTCAAAAAGTTTCCAATTTAAGAAATTACTCTTTCCAAAAATAAAACGTAGGGTACCCCCAAAAATAAAATTTATTTTATTTCAAAATCTAAGCTCTGGTAACAACTTTGTAACACCCTGGAATTTCCCTAACTTCCTACTTCTCATTTTTCCGGAAAACATATTAAATTAATACGAATTATGTTTATTAAAACTACTAAATATGGAAACACCAAAGTATTACCGCCACCGTGATAACGGCTAAGGCATTTATTAAAGTACTACAGCGGAAGTCTTAAAACCAAAACAATTTAAAACTAACTCCAAAACAATCTTAAATTAAAAATCAATTTTAAACTTGTTACACTTCGGAACCATATTAATGGCCCTTGAAAACCAAACATAAACTAATATTAAAAGTCTTTAGAAATCAAATAACATCCATAATAATGTTAAGTCTTCATAAACAACTAAAATAAAGCAAAGCCACAAAACACAGCAAGCGCTCTCACTCCATCCCATCATGAAATGACTTATGCCCACTTGTACTTGCATCTTTTCTTTTACTAGACAACTACTCACCACAAGTTGGTCATTGTATGGCCAAGTCCAAGACAAAGCCATGCACACAAAACAAAAAGTCAGCAAAGTTGAGTACATAACTACTGAAAACTATGCAACAACCATAAGAAATAAAACATGCACTCACTTACCTTTGACAACCTTTTACCTGTACATGGACTCAATTACATTATTAATTATATTTAAACTTATGGATCCTGCAACTAACGGGTTTCCTCCTTAAAAATCATCGCCCTATTGGGCACCAACTTGGGAGCAACTCCAAGAAGGTATTACTATGTCACATAAAGTGATAGATATCCAGCGCATTCAAAATAGAAAAGAGTACAATGTCTTGTACTCCAATTAGAATTCATAGATCACTGTTCCATACGACTTCCCCCACTGTTCATACTCAAGGTATATACGTTCCAAGAGTTTTGATGCAAGCCCTCTTATAGTTTACGTGATTTAACAGGTTTAACAATGTTATGACTCTCATGCAACATGACACAAAGACATGCATCCAATCAAGTAAGCCAATTTAGTTATCTTCAACTTAAGGTGATTCCAAATTAAACTTATGTGTGTCATTTAATTAAAATGAACCTGCTGTACCACACATTAACTGTGAGTGGCTAATAACTTACTTTCTTCTTGACCACACATTAAACTGTGAGTGGCAACATGTCTAAAAATAATTGCTCATAACTTCTTTTTAATTATGTGAATAAAAATTCACAACTACCTTTCTTGTTGATTAAGTAACTAACCAACTTAAAAATAACTTTCCTCCTTGATCAATAAACTAGTCACCAAATTAAACTGATCATAACATTCCCATTCAAGCTTATAAAAATTGAACTTTCTAGTTAACATGGAATGTCATCATACTTTAAAAACATGCCTCTAATAAACTTGCCATGCAAATAAATTCATGATTCAAAACAAGCATATAAAATTTCATGTAATCAAGAATTGTTCAAGCATGCATTTGTAACTCTTGTGTTTGTCTTTAGTACTTACGTACCTTATTAAATAAATGTGCTCTGCCGCAACTTCTAGAAGTGGTCCAGTTCAAAATCTCCTACACTAGAAAAAACTGAAACCAAATTAAAACCTTGTTGACTAAATTCTACAACAACTATAACTAACTTCTATATTGGAAACTTTGTCCAAAACTTCCTTTTATGGTCTCTATTCAATTCCATACTACACTTTAACTGTTCTATTGCAACACTACTTAGTTTTCGGGACTTATTCACGCTTTATAAAACCTTAGTATAATTTTTAGGCCACTTTAGAAAAGCGGACAGCTATACGAAATTATCAAATTTCCTTAAAAACTTCAAAAACCACATAAATCAATCATACAATGTATTACTTAATTTATATGATCAATTTATGCTAATTACATACTTTAATAGCCTAATTATTAAATTTATAAATTCTATACAGCATGTTAAAGATGCTTAAAATCACTTTTAGACTTCATAAAACATACTAAAAATTATATATATCAATATAGAATTGATGTGTGATGATACTAGTACAATTTGGACACTTAAAACCTAATTTAACTTGTTTTCAGAAAAAAATTTAGATTTGTTTCCTAACTTTAAAGTCATGAAAACCTATAGGGTGTGTTCGGTGCTAGCTTTTGAAGTATCTTTTAGCTTTTAGACCAAGTCAAAACACTACCTTATAAAATTATGAGTGTTTGGTAAGGTAGTGTTTTAAGTAGTTGTTAGTGGTGGAGGTAGCTTTCAAGTAGCTTTTGTAGAAAGCTAAAAAAAATAGCATTGCAAATCCTAAACTAGCTTTCAATGAAATTAAAGATATTTTATTTTATTTTATTTTATTACCCCTATTTTTTTCTCTCTACTTATTTCTCACATCTCCCACATATTTTTTGTTGACTCTAATCTATCCACTCTATTCTCTTCTCATGTAATAATTGTTTGACGCCATCATATATCTTACTTATATCCTCCAAATTTTTTTATTTGATGGAATGGCTGAAGCCAATTTTATTTATAGATATAATCCGACGCAATTACATCTTAAAATTCAATGAAGCACTCCTATCCCAAACTCCAATCTTATAATAATAATAATAGGAATAGTAATAGGAATAGGAATAGGAATAGGAATAGCAATAGCAATAGCAATAGCAATAGCAATAGCAATAGCAATAGCAATAGCAATAGCAATAGCAATAGCAATAGCAATAGCAATAGTACTAGTACTGGTACTGGTGGTGGTGGTGGTGGTCATAATAATAATAATAATAATAATAATAATAATAATAATAATAATAATAATAATAATAATAACAACAACAACAACAACAACAACAACAACAACAACAACAACAACAACAACTTTCCAACCGCTACCTTTGCCGTACACTTATATTATTAAAGGCTATATTGACAGCTAAACTCTATCAGCTACTATTTGGCAGCTCACAGCTACCAAAAAGCCAGCAGCTACTCAAAAGCTAACAGCCAACAACTACAGCTAGTTTTGCCGAACATGCCCATAAAAACATCAAAAATTTATGCCAAAACACTTCTACAATCTACTAACATATTTATGAAATCAATCTAGGTTTTAGAACTATTTTTCATATGCCAAAACATGTTCATAATATATATTCAACTAAAATCCATGAGTATAAAATTTGGACAGCTCTATAAATTAAGTTTAAATCCCTTAAAAATCAATCTAAACTTAATAACATCATCATAAATCCACTCAACAATAATTTATGATCATAATATCAATGTTTAGAACATACAAACTCATAAAAGCATAACTTCATAAATTTTTCAAAACCTAATTTATAATTTCATGAACAACAAAATTAATTCATGCCTTTAAACAATTCATACTTATATCAAAACTTGATTAAACTTATAGAAACATGATTAAACATAGTTATGAACATGAATTTGCAAGATTGAATCAAAAGAAAGAAGTAGAATTTTTTTTTATTTTTTTTAATAAAGAGGCTCAAAATATACCAAAACTGGGGAGGAGGTGCAGCGGTGCTGGCCAGTTGGGTGGTGGCGCGGCTGCTGCGGTGGCACGGTGGGGTCCGGTGATGGCACGGATCCCGAGGCAACCCCAAAACCTTTTTTTCTCTTCTGATTTTCCGAACAGCAAGTTTTTTTATCTTTATTTTTTTAGAAAACTCAAACTCTTTCTTTTCTCTCTAAATTCTTGAAAATCCTAATGACTATTATGAGGAGAAAATCTGAAATTTTGGGTTTTAAGGGGTATTTGTAGGCCCCAAATTAGGATTTAGAAAAGCCCATACTATTCTTAATAAGTGGAAATTACCTTTAGGCCCTTGCCTCAAAATAAATTAGGAAGCCTTTGAAAATTCTATTTTTAGAAGCTTTTTAAAATATTTTTAAAAATAAAAATATTATTTAAGGTCACAAATAATTACTTTCAACCAAAACTTGTTATTTATTTTATTATTAATTTCCTTTTATTTAATATGCACATTGACATATTTATTTTTTTTCTCAATAGAAATATTAAAATTAAAGGAATAAATTTCAATAAAAATAGTAAAATTATACGAGTAAAATACAAAAATACTTTCTTAAACTACGTGAAAATGTGGGGTATTATAGTTTCACCCACACCTTTGCACTAAAAATTACTCACTACACATTTTACTATTTAAACATATATATTTATTCATGACTTATAATTTATAGCAAATAAGTAAGTTATGACAATGGGTTATAAACTAAACTAAACAAATTTATAAAAAGGGAAATAGCTTGTTTGTTTATCAATATTATTACAAAAAAAAAATAAGTTATGCAAGTGATTTAATGAAACTACAAAAGTAATAAAGAAAATGAAAGCAATTACAAGTTTTAATCTTGAGAAGAATTAAGACAAAAAGCAATAGTGCAAGGACAAGATTAACTTGAGAAGAATTTAAATTCTTAAAGAAAGTAACTAAGAACAAGGAAAAGTTCAACTTGAGAAGAAAATAGGGACAAAAAGCAAAGGAAATAAGAGCTAGGACAAATTTAACTTGAGAAAAACTATGAAACAAGACTACAAAGTAAACAAAGATAGCTACATAATATGTAAATTGAAATGGGAATTGAAGATGAGTTTAGAGTTATATTATGAAGCTTGAACCTTTGAATTATAAAACCTTGAAGCGTATTCCAATGATGCCCAATTGCAATGATGATCAACCAAGAAACCAATAATATCAACCAAGAACATGAACCCAAAATCTTTGAATAACAAACTTTGAATTAAATTAAAAGAGATTGAATTACAACTACTGAATTGTTAAAGGACTAATCACTAATCAAATTGAATACAAATTAATCTAGAGAGGAATTGAGAGTTCTAATTGTGTTCTACTAACTTCTAACTATTTATCACTAGCTGCTTTACAAGAGAATATATAAACAAAACAAGACCCAAGCATGTGGAGGAGCAAAAAGCAATAATCAACTTTGTATGAAACAAGGGCATGCGGCCTCATACGAGGTACCATGCGGCCACTAGGGGTGTGCAAGATTTTAAGGTTCCGAATTTCCGGTCCGAAATTTTCCGATTCCGTTCCGAAAAATCGTAATTCCGATCAAGATTTTTGAAAACCGGAAAAACCGGAAACCGGATCGGATACGGAATGGATTTTTAAAAAATCGGATTCCGGATTTTTAAGGAAAGCAAAATCCGGAATTCCGATTTTCCGGATTTTTCCGAATTTTTCCGGATTTCCGATCCGGTTTTTAAGGGTATATGTGTAAATTTTAGAGAAAATTCTAGTATATAATTCGGAACCGGATGTCCGGATTTCCGACCCGTTTTTTCCGGATATCCGAATTTCCGGAATTCCGGTTTTTCCGGAACGGATACGGAATCAATTTTGTTGGTTCCGAAAATCCGAATATCCGAATTTCCGATTTCCGGTTTTGCACACCCCTAGCGGCCACAACCCCTTCTTCTATAATTCCCATGCTTCATTTCTTTAGGTAGGTGGGGGATGTAAAGGAGTAAGCTTCTTTTGCTTGAGCAGATAGGAGTTTTTTTAGGTAGGTGGGGGATGTAAAGGAGTAAGCTTCTTTTGCTTGAGCAGCTAGGAGTTTTGTCTATGTCGCCGAGCCATTGCTTGCGATATCGCAAGACGCGAAGCAAAAGATCAAATCACCTACGCCAAGACTATAGTAAACCGTTCCTTACTACATATTCCATAGATCTTGTGAGATTGTTGCATCGATTTCCAATTTTCAATGAAAGATCCCACAAAATGGAGACAACACGCAAAACTAGACAAATAAGAGCATAAAATCTATAAAAATGAGGACGAACCAGATTTACTATAAACTAATAAAAGAAAGGGAAAATACATAAAAAGGGAAGGGAAACTAACTAAACTAACTAAAGAAACTATAGGAAATATAAACAAATAATTACGACATCAATGTCATGCATAAATAAGTAGTATTAAACAAAACAAGTTGTCAAATTAATTAAAATCCCATAAAGAGTTGCTTAAATCAAATAAATTACACAAAGCAATAACATTTACCTGAACACAATCTAAATTCCAATACTCTAATAGGTCTCTGAAAATATCCTCCGGAATTGTATCAGGAGCATTAGTGATTCTATCATCATCGTTGTCATACGCACTAAATTGCTTCTCCTTTGTAATACATTTATGCCTACACCAAAGTCGTCCAATTGTTTTCAAAACATATTCCTTCCCTTCTTCAACGATGATGAATTTTTTTTTAGTTTAATAATTGACAAAACTATAGACTTTAATACAAAAGATAAAGAACTCATTAAAATATTAAGAATATGTGATAGAGATATTAATTCATGCAAGTTGGGAATTAGCATAAATGTCCTTACCTTCACATAATTCCAAATATCTTCCTTTTTAGGGACACCATGCCAATTAAGATGGTTTTGTGGTGCAAGCAAAGAACTATCTATGGTGCCCAAAAACTTGAAAACGTATTCAAAGTATTATTATCAGGACCAATGGGCTTTCCCATTCCATTTAGAATTATAACCTTTTGGTCTTCTAATGTCCATTCAAGGATATCTTTACACACAATTCGTCCTTTAGTCTTCTTCCCTTTCAATAGTGCTTCCAAAAAAAAAAATAGACAAAGGTAGTTAGGAAAGTCTAAGGTTGTAACATGTATTAACATTGTCCGCCTTTCAAAGAGTAAATCTTAATTACTTACCATTTTGCGCACTTTGTAATAGCTGTTCATCAACAATTTCTTTGTTTTGCTCCTGTAGCATGTGACCTACACCACCTATATCCAAATCTTCTTGCAAAACATACTCATCATCAAAGTTTGTAGAAGATCAAATCAAGAATCATTCTTGATATTATCTTCCTGATTATGTTAGTTCTCATATTGATATAATTTACTTAATTAAAGATATTACTTTGACTATCTTAGGTGAATATGTTTATAATTATGTATATAATATCTCTTAGTTAGGATATTATTTTATTTTCTTAAGTTAGTGCTTCCCTTTGCTATATTCTCTTTGTATATAATGCCTTGTACATCTCTGAATAATATTAATATACAACTCTTCAACCTTTATTTCATGGTATCCGAGCAGGTTTAACACTAAACCTTCACTATTATTATTTTTTTTCCATCAATTCAATCACCATGGCCTCAAACACTATTCCTAATGATGTTGAACCCTCCAAACCACTAGTGGTTGTTAATCTCACAAATATGCTCAAGCTTAACAACACTAATTATTTATCATGGAAACTACAATTAGCGGCGACTCTTGTCGGTTATGGGCTATTTAAATTCCTTGATGGCTCATACCCAACACCTTCATCATCCATTACTACAGATGCTAAGACGTCTCCCAATCCCGCTTATGCCTCTTGGGTACGTCAAGATCAACTTCTTTTTGGTGCTTTAATCGGTACATTAGACTCTACTATTGTCCCCCTCGTATCTCGGGCTACTACTGCCAAAGAAGCATGGGACATCCTCGCCCATACTTTCGCTCACCATTCTCGGGGACATGCCAAGCTTATCAAAGCCAACATGAGAGCCATCACAAAGGGTTCCCAATCAATCACTGAATATATGAATGTTATACGAGTATGTGCTGATCAACTTGCTATCCTTGGTGACCCATATAAGCCGGAGGATTTGATTGAACGGGTGCTTGAGGGACTGCAAGACTCAAACTATCTATCTGTCATTGATGCCACTAATGCCAGGGACTCTCTTATTACATTTGATGAACTCCATGAGAAATTGCTCATAAGCCTCTGTTCATGCCACTAACACCCATTCTTATTCTCATTCCACTCAAAATCATGACACTTATAACTGTCACACTTCCTATCACAAACAAACTGGAAATAATTACAAGAAAAATAATACTACTAAGGGCCAAGGATAAGTGTCAATGGTGTCACACCCAAGGTCACTCCTTATATCGTTGCCTTACTTTCCAACAACATTTTCCTACTGCCCGACCTACTCTTCCTCCAACCACTACCCAACCTAATACACCCCAAGCCCATATCACCACAACTAATAACTCCACTACTCCGACCTCGTGGCTTCTTGATACTGGTGCTACTCATGTTACCCAAGATATGTCTAATCTGGCACTACATCATCCTTATGATGGAACCGAAGAAATAGTGATAGGTAATGGTTCTGGAATTCCTATAACTCATATAGGATCTCTTACTCTCCCTACTACTTCAAAAACTATTCATTTGTCTAATGTTTTATGTGCACCCACCATGACTCGTAATATTATTTCCATTTCTCAATTGTGTTCAGATAATAATCTTCTCATAGAATTCTCATCTGATTCTTTTCTTATGAAGGATCGTCTCACGGGGGCACACCTTATCCAGGGTCCAGCTTGGCACGGGATATATGAATGGCCATCTCCATCTATTTTAGCTCTTTCTACAATAAAAGCTCCTGCAATAAATTGGCACCATAGACTTGGCCATCCCTCTATCTATTTTTAAAAATATTGTGTCTGAATTCAAACTTGATGTTCCTAGCTCTTTGTCTTTTAATTTTAATGCTTGTCAATGCAATAAAAGTCATAAGCTTCCATTTTATCGATCTACTTTGTTATCTCATGCTCCTCTTGATATAATATACACTGATTTATGGACATCACCGGTTCATTCACTCGATGGCTACAAGTATAATGTCATATTTATTGATCACTTCACTAAATACATATGGTTTTATCCTCTTAATAATAAATCCGACACCAAGTCAGTTTTCATTCGATTCAAAGCTTTAGTTGAAAATTACTTTGAGAAAAGCATCAAAAATTTATATTCTGACAATGGAGAGGAATATGATGCACTAGCATCTTTCTTAACTATTAATGGGGTTTCTCATCTTACTTCTCCTCCTCATACTCCTGAGCATAATGGTTTCGCGGAACGACGTCATCATCACATTGTTGAAACCGGGCTCTCTCTTCTAACTCATGCCCAACTACCACTTATTTTTTGGTCTTATGCCTTTACTACTGCTTCTTATTTGATAAATCGGCTTCCAACTCCAACTTTGTCTCATAAGTCTCCTTATTTTTGTCTATTTGGCACGGTGCCGAATTATCTCAAATTACAAAGTTTCAGTTGTTTGTGCTACCCATGGCTTAAGCCGTACACTTCTCACAAATTAGAACCCAAGTCTACACCATGATATTTATTGGCTACTCAAATTCTCTAAGTGCTTATCATTGTTTAGATCCTAGTACAAATCGTGTTTACACCACTCGTCATGTGCGGTTTGTAGAAAGTGAGCTCCCCTACTCCCTTCTAAATGAATTTAATGACACGTATTCTACCACTCACACACCAAATTTATGGTTTCAAATAGCACTTCCTATTGTACAAAATCAAGAACCAACTCCTACTTCTACAAATATTCCTACGTTAAATGGTCAAACTCCTCCTTCACATGCATCAAGTCCATTAGTCCCCTCTCCACACATGAGTCCTACCACATCAGATTATCAAGAAAGCCCCACACCTACTAATGATACATCTTCACTTAATAATACTTTCCCACCACTTAATAATACTAGCCTTGACAGATTAGCTCATCACAACACATCATCTACTACTCAAACACATCCCCAACCTGGTATTATTACAAGATCAAAAAATAATATTCACAAACCCAACCCAAAGTACGCACACTCTACCTCTGTTCAAGCAAAATTTAGTGTACCCTCTACTGCGGCTCAAGCTTTAAAAGATCCTTTATGGAGGAAAGCAATATAATGGAAGAGGAACTTTCCTCTTTATTTAAACTGAGTACTTGGGATTTAGTTTCTTTAGAAGGTGTAAGAAATATTGTTAAATGCAAATGGGTTTTTAGAATTAAATATAAAAAGGATGGATCCATTGACCGTTACAAGGCTAGATTAGTTACAAAAGGCTTTCAACAACGACCTGGTATCGATTATACAGAGACCTTTAGCCCAGTAGTCAAACCCACTACAATCCGCACCCTATTAAGTCTAGCAGTCTCACAACACTGGAATCTTCGACAGCTTGATATTAATAATGCCTTTTTACAAGGTACACTACATGAAGAAGTATTTATGGCTCAACCTCCGGGATTTACCGATATTAAATTTCCCACTCATGTTTGTAAACTCAAAAAGGCTATTTATGGACTCAAACAAGCCCCAAGGGCTTGGTATACTGAGCTCACCAATTTCTTACTTGGTCATGGTTTTAAACGTTGCGTCTCAGACTCGTCACTATTTATACTTCCACACTCTACTAATCCCATATATCTTATAGTTTATGTGGATGACATCATTGTGACATGTCCTAATAATGCTATTATTGACATGTTTATTAAGAACTTTGCAAATAGGTTCTCCCTGAAAGATTTAGGTGACCTTTCTTATTTTGTTGGTGTAGAGGTAATGCCAACCCCCAATGGATTATTCCTTAGTCAACGTAGATATATAACTGATCTTCTTGAAAAAATGGGGATGCTGGAGACAAAACCATCACCAACTCCAATGGTAGTCACGCATACATTATTCGTCAGTTCCGGAGTTGTTCTTGACGCTCCAACTGATTACAGAGTTGCTGTGGGCAGTCTTCAATATCTTACTTTAACTAGACCAGATGTCGCTTTTGTCGTAAACAAACTCTCATAATTCATGCACCGCCCTACTACTGATCATTGGTCTGGCCTTAAGCGACTCTTATGGTACTTAAATGGCACTCTTGACAAAGGAATTACTATCCAACATGACTCCCCGACTATTCGTCATGCCTTCTCTGATGCTGATTGGGCCGGTGATCCAGATGATTACACTTCTACCATGGGTCATGTGGTCTTCCTTGGTTGAAATCCTATAACTTGGTGCTCCAAGAAACAAAAATCAGTGGCGCGCTCCTCTACGGAAGCTGAGTATATAGTCACTGCATCTACTACTGCCGAAATCATGTGGGTTCAAAATCTCTTGAAAGAACTAGGTGTTCCTTTAAGTCATACACCTGTTATATACTGTGATAACTTAAGTGCCACTTGCTTGAGTGCCAACCCAGTTTTTCACTCCAAAATGAAGCATCTTGCTCTTGCCTTCTACTTCATTCGAGAACAGGTTCAAAAAGGTGAGTTGCGAGTTACGCATGTATCTACTGGTGATCAACTAGCAGATTTTCTCACAAAACCACTTTCTAGACCTCGACTGGATGTGCTACTGTCCAAGATCGGACTTTCTTCACCACCGTCCATCTTGCGGGGGCATGTAGAAGATCAAATCAAGAATCATTCTTGATATTATCTTCCTGATTATGTTAGTTCTTATATTGATATAATTTACTTAATTAAAGATATTACTTTGACTATCTTAGGTGAATATGTTTATAATTATGTATATAATATCTCTTAGTTAGGATATTATTTTATTTTCTTAAGTTAGTGCTTCCCTTTGCTATATTCTCTTTGTATATAATGCCTTGTACATCTCTGAATAATATGCAACTCTTCAACCTTTATTTCAAAGTTGTCCTCCAAATTATCTTCTAGCTGATTAGCTTGTGTTTGTCTGTCATTTTGTGAGCTATCTATTTGTTGCATTAATTCATGAATTTGTTTTTCCCTCACTTCCTTTCCTTTCAGTTTAGCTTGCAAATTTACATAAGCACTAAGTGATCCAGGAGCAACTACTGTCTTAATTTGCATTTTCTTCTTTTGATGCAATTGAGGTGCTTATCTTTTTTGTGACGTAAGCGTGCTTGAATGTGCTTTAGAATTTGTAGATGGAAATACATTAGGCAGTCGTGTTGGAACCTTTTCTTGCATGCCACCTGCACTTTTTTAAAAATTTGGAATGGCGCTTATTAATTTGAGCTGCTGATACCTATTTACAGAGCAAGGAAGACAGATTAGTATTGATTTCTGTATATCAGATCCAAGTAGTAAGTAATGAAAAAGTTAACGTAGTAAGATCTAACCATGAGTTCTAAAAAGAAAATTCCAGGTTTTCAAAAACGATGCAGTATATAGTTGAAAGTTAGCATACAAATGTCTTCTTCTTTGAATATATACAAGTGGAGACAAACCTTTTTATGCAAATGAAACAAGTCCTGTAGGTTATCTAAACATCAACAAGACACATGAAACAAGATCTGCCTAACAATATAAGCTACAATAACTGGTTTGTTCTCAAAAATCAACTTGTTCCTACTACACCTTATCTGATACACAGTCTCAGTGAAACACATGATATGGAGTTATGCTTATGGTGAGCATCTCCTTTCTTTGCAGATAACTGCACTTTAGTGACAAAAGACATAACAGACCTCTGCTGCTTAATCTGATTCGAAACCTGTTGCCAAATTGAACCAGTGATACTGCAGTTTAAAAATAGATGATCTAGACTAAGATAAGCCACACAAACAGCAAGTAGTGTCCTGTATTAACCCCTTCTAAGCCTCTCTCTAGTTGCCTGTTGGAGTGGCCCAAATCTTAAAGCCCAATGCTTTTCACTTCCTTAGGTGAATGAATATTCTAGAGTATTGTGATGATTATTCTATCATCATCCTTATTAATCTAGAGTGTTCTATCTAGACTATTCTTGTCTAGATATTTTCATTCTACATCCCTTCACTCTAGATTTCTCCATTCTAGATCTTTCCACTCTAGACTATTCTACCACCTACATCACCCTACCATCCTCACCTATAAATAGAGGATGTCACTCCACTTCAAAAGCATCCACAAAAATATTCTCCCAAAAGCATCCACAAAACACTTTCAAGCCTTCCCCATCAAAATAGCCTTTCTACTACCAAACCACTCCTAAATACTCTCCTCCTTATTCCACTATTCCCTTTTATTCACATATCTTTTGTGAGTTGTATTGTGAGAGTTTCATTGTAATATTTCTACCCTAATATTTAGGGTCTATCTTGTACTCTCATATTATATATAGTGGAATTTTGGTGCTCGTCGTCCGTGGGTTTTTTGCCTCTATTGAGGATTTTTCCACGTTAAATCTTGTGTGTTCTTTTATTGCTTATCTTACTTTTAACTTCTTTTATTTCTCGATTTATCACGTTTCCGCTAGCGCTCTTACCCTAACAAGTGGTATCAGAGCCAAAGGTTAACAATGTCGACTGTCACCAAGTTCGACATCGAGAAATTCGATGGTAAGATAAGCTTCAGCAGCTGGAGGATCCAGATGAAAGCCGTTCTTACTCAGAACGGATTGAAGAAGGCATTGGATGGTAAATCTAAGAAGCCGTCATCTATGACTGACGAGCAATGGCAAGAGCTAGATGAGAAGGCTCTATCCGCCATACAATTATGTCTTACAAAGGAGGTTCTTCGAAAAGTTGTTCATGAGGAGACCGCTTCCGGGCTTTGGTTGAAGTTGGAGTCGCTCTACATGACTAAGAGTCTAGCAAACAAACTCCGGCTCAAGGAAAGGCTTTACACTATTCGTATGGCCGAAGGTACGTCCATCCAATCTCATCTTAATGAATTCAACTCCATCATCATTGATCTTGAGAATTTGGATGTTGAAATTGATGACGAGGATAAGGCCGTATTATTAATCGTTTCCCTACCTCCCTCTTATAAACATTTTAAGGAAATTATGCTTTATGGTAGTAATGATTCACTTACATTTGAAGATGTTAAATCAAACCTACTCTCAAAAGAAAAATATGACCTTGAAGCAAATAATGGAGATAAAGCTGAAGGATTAAATGTAAGAGGGAGATCACATGAAAGAGGAAACACACATAAAAAGAAATTTCGATCTAAATCTAGGGGACGTAAACCTAATGTTACCTGTCGCTATTGTAAGAAACTAGGGCACGATGTTTCTGAGTGCTTTAAATTGAAAAATAAGAAGGAGAAAGAAGACAAACCTAAACAGCCTCAGAAACCCGCCGAAGCTAGTTTTATTGAAACTGACTCTGAAGGTGACTCGGTGTTACTAGCAACTTCTGAAAAGAAGGGATTTAATGAATGGATTCTTGATTCTGGTTGCACCTATCATATGTGTCCTCATAGGGACTGGTTTACCACATATGAATCTGTTGATTGTGGTACTGTCTTAATGGGAAACGATGTTTCCTGTAAGGCAATTGGAACGGGTTCAATCAAAATCAAGACCCATGATGGTACTGTCAGGACTCTGACAAAGGTTCGTCATATTCCTGACTTAAAACGCAATCTAATCTCACTGGGTACTCTGGAGTCTCTTGGATATAGATTCTCAGCTGAAGGTGGAGTTTTGAAGGTCACCAAAGGTGCCCTAGTTGTCATGAAAGCCACAAGAAGTGGTAGTCTGTATGTCCTACAGGGACATACAGTGACAGGTTCAATAGCCGTTTCATCCTCACTTTCTGAGTCTGATCTTACTCAATTATGGCATAAACGCCTCGGCCATATGAGTGAGAAAGGCATGGACATCCTGAGCAAACGTGGACTTCTTGGCTCACCTGGCACGGGTAAGCTAGAATTCTGTGAGCACTGTGTCTATGGAAAACAAAAGAAAGTAAGTTTCTCTACTGCTACTCACAGAACTAAGGGTATTCTTGATTATGTCCACTCTGATTTATGGGGGCCTTCTAAGGTCGCCTCTTATTCTGGTAAACGCTACTTTATGTCCATTATTGATGATTTTTCTCGTAAAGTCTGGATTTATTTCTTGAGGCATAAAAATGAGGCTTTTCCAACTTTCAAGAAGTGGAAAGCTCTCGTGGAGAACCAGACTGGAAGAAAAATCAAGAAGCTCAGGACTGATCGAGGTATGGAGTTTTGTGATGGAGAATTTGAGGAGTTCTGTGCTCAAGCCGGTATTGCTAGACACAAGACTCTGCCCTACAAGCCTCAACAAAATGGAGTTGCTGAACGGATGAACAGAACCATTCTAGAAAGAGCTCGTTGCATGCTCTCCAATGCTAGATTGTGGCATCGCCGTGATTTGTGGACGGAAGCAGTATCCACGGCAGCTTATATAGTCAATCTCTCTCCACATTCTTCTATTGACTTCAAAATTCCAGAGGAGATATGGTCAGGTACAACTGTTGACTACTCCTTTCTTAAAGTTTTTGGTTGTACCGCTTATGCTCATGTTAATGATGGGAAACTAGCTCCTAGAGCCGTCAAATGCATTTTCATTGGCTATTCTTCTGAATCAAAAGGCTATAGGCTGTGGAATCTCGAAACTAAGAAAGTCATTCTTAGTCGAGATGTTACTTTCAATGAAAATGCTATGGTAAAATCCTCGACTTTGGATTCTTCTATTCCTTCTCCCACAGGTGATCAGCAGGGTGTTGGTGAGAAGGTGGAGCTAGAAACTAGTAACCAATCTCCTACGGTTGATAATGACTCTTCTTTAAGCCCACAATCTAGCCATGATGCGCCTCATGATCACACTGATAGTGATCCAATTACTACTGATCCAACCCAGCAGCCACAACACTCACAGCTAACCGACTACAATCTTACAAGGGACCGATCGAGAAGGCAAATCACAAAATCATCAAGATATAGTAATGATGAATATGTGCTTGCTTATGCATTATCAGTTGGTGAAGAGACTCCTATTGGAGTTGATCCATCTACTTATTCACAAGCCATCTCTAGTCCCGATTCTTCCAAGTGGTTGGTAGCAATGAATGAAGAGATTGAGAGTCTTCACAAGAATGGCACATGGGACCTGGTTGAGCTTCCTAAAGGCCGAAAAGCTCTCACTTGCAAGTGGATCTACAAGCAAAAGGAAGGAATCCCCGGAGTTGAACCAGCAAGATGGAAGGCACGCCTAGTAGTCAAAGGATGCCATCAAAAAGAAGGTATTGACTTTAATGAAATTTTCTCTCCTGTTGTTCGTCATACCTCTATTCGTGTCCTTCTTGCAATGGTTGCTATGTTTGACATGGAGTTAGAGCAACTCGATGTCAAAACTGCTTTTCTCCATGGTGATCTTGAAGAGGAGATCTATATGAAGCAACCCGAGGGATTTGTTGCTCCTGGAAAGGAGAATCTTGTTTGTCGATTGAAGAAATCTCTCTATGGTCTCAAACAAGCTCCCAGGCAGTGGTACAAGCGTTTTGACTTCTTCATGAGNTTCTTCATGATTAGACAAGGGTATACTCGCAGTCAATATGATCACTGTGTCTACTTCCGGCAGTATGATGGCGTTTATATATACTTGTTGTTGTATGTGGATGATATGCTCATAGCATCTCGAGACAAATCTCTTATATCCAATTTGAAGGCACAACTCAAAAAAGAGTTCGAGATGAAAGATCTTGGAGCAGCTAAGAAAATATTGGGCATGGAGATACACCGAGATCGAAAGGCCGGTAAGTTATTCCTATCTCAGAAAAATTATATTAAGAAAATTCTAGATAGGTTTAACATGGGTGATTGCAAACCCGTTTCTACTCCTCTTGCTGCTCATTTCAAGCTATCATCTGCATTATGTCCACAAACTGAGGAAGAGATTCAGCAAATGTCTAGTACTCCATATGCTAGTGCAGTTGGAAGCTTGATGTATGCCATGGTCTGCACAAGGCCTGATCTAGCATATGCAGTAAGCATGGTGAGCAGGTATATGCACAACCCTGGTAAGGAGCATTGGAATGCTGTCAAGTGGATATTTCGTTACATAAAGGGCACGATGGATCATGGGTTGGTGTTTGATAGAACCCTATCACCTTCAAATGACGTTGTTGGGTTCGTTGACTCTGACTATGGTGGTGATCTCGACCGTCGAAGATCTCTCTCCAGTTATATCTTCACTCTGTGTTCAGGTGCTATAAGCTGGAAAGCTTCTTTGCAACCGAAAGCTGCCCTCTCTACAACTGAAGCTGAATATGTTGCCGCTACTGAAGGTATAAAGGAGGCTACATGGTTGAGAGGTCTTGTCATGGATCTTGGAATACCACAAGGTGTCACAATGGTATACTCAGATAGCCAAAGTGCTATCTTCCTCACTAAGAACGATGCATATCATGATAAAACAAAGCATGTTTCAGTGAAGTATCATTATGTCAGAGATACCATTGCGGAAGGTGAAATTGCAGTAAAGAAGGTTCATACCTCGGAAAATCCTGCAGATATGCTCACCAAGCCACTACCTACCACTAAGTTCGATCATTGTTTGGACTTAGTGGGCATTCATTCTTGCTAGGCCCTTCGGGCTTCGACGACGAGTTGCCCAAGATTTGGTCCAAGGTGGAGATTGTTGGAGTGGCCCAAATCTTAAGGCCCAATGCTTTTCACTTCCTTAGGTGAATGAATATTCTAGAGTATTGTGATGATTATTCTATCATCATCCTTATTAATCTAGAGTGTTCTATCTAGACTATTCTTGTCTAGATATTTTCATTCTACATCCCTTCACTCTAGATTTCTCCATTCTAGATCTTTCCACTCTAGACTATTCTACCACCTACATCACCCTACCATCCTCACCTATAAATAGAGGATGTCACTCCACTTCAAAAGCATCCACAAAAATATTCTCCCAAAAGCATCCACAAAACACTTTCAAGCCTTCCCCATCAAAATAGCCTTTCTACTACCAAACCACTCCTAAATACTCTCCTCCTTATTCCACTATTCCCTTTTATTCACATATCTTTTGTGAGTTGTATTGTGAGAGTTTCATTGTAATATTTCTACCCTAATATTTAGGGTCTATCTTGTACTCTCATATTATATATAGTGGAATTTTGGTGCTCGACGTCCGTGGGTTTTTTGCCTCTATTGAGGATTTTTCCACGTTAAATCTTGTGTGTTCTTTTATTGCTTATCTTACTTTTAACTTCTTTTATTTCTCGATTTATCACGTTTCCGCTAGCGCTCTTACCCTAACATTGCCAACATCCATTTATAAGCTTTGCTTGATGTATAGTAATGAACAATACCACCTATCACACTTTGCTCTTCTACACCAGACCTAACACCTATCATACTCAAATTTTTAGAACAGGCATATTTAGAGGATGGGCAAGAGCTAATGACTTATCACATAACCAAAGCTTCTCCCTAAAATCAATGTAATCAGTAATTGAATTTCACATCTAGAAAGATCTTAGTCATGTCAAAAAGGCAAACTTCATGACAAATTGAAAATTTAGTTAAAGAATAGATAAGTCAAGTAGAAAATAACTAAATAAATAAATGTATGATGTCATTTACTACTATTTTAAACTACTTTTGAATAATATTACAAGTTCAACTCATCACTTCGATGCTAGGGGGGCATATTTCGTATAGAAATAGAGTTAAAAGAGTATATACAAATATAGATAGGAGCAAACCAAACGCAACCCTGGAACCAAAGCCAACAAACTAGCTAGAAATACGGACAAAGAAGAAGAAAGGAGAGAACAAGAAAAAAAAACCTACATACAAGAATGCTTAGCAGCTATCTTCTTTTCATGGCTATTTGCATACAAGTAGGAATTCATTAAGCAATTTAGCAGACGAACTACACCACGAAAAGAACTGCAGCAGGAAAAGAATGCATACTTATTTTCATAGTTATTTTCTGTATCTATTGCTATGGACACGACAATGGCTTCAAGATCTAATACTTTTAGACCTGGCTGAATTCCATTTGCAATTAAGTGATTAAGCACTGGATCTCTGCGATACCAATAACAATGATAAGACACCTTACATGGGCAGCTAATCTGTTCTCTAATAGCTCGAGTAGAGAATGCACTATCTAAATAAGCCTCCACAACCGTTTCATATTATTTACTAGATCGCAAGTAATTTGTCCAAGTATTCATTTTGTCATCTTTATGCAAATTTACATTCATAGTTATAAAGATTTCGAAAATGTAGTATATAGCATATCCATAAAAAAAAAGGTAAAATTGATTAAAAAAAAACTAACTTTAGGTGATCAGCCACAAAAAAAAAAAAAAAAACCACCTTCAGTTTATTCTTCAAAAAACCCACCTAATACCCATGTATGCTCCAAAAGTATAATTTTACCTACAACCTGCTCAACAAGTTAACAATTGCTTGTTTCCCTCTTAAATTGTGTTAACTAACTAACTAACTTTTATTAAAATAAAATTAAAATAAAAATAGTTTTTTTTTAATTTTTTCTTTCTTTTTTTCCTTTATACTCTTTTTCTAAGCTCTCCCTCCACTTTTTCCTCTAAACTCAGTAGCACATAAACATGGAAGCCATTGTCGAAAGCTTCAAATGAAACTGTTCACCTTCCCCAAATGTGAAATCGTCACGAGGAGCTCTTCCATTGCTGGGTGAATGCTGTAATTTGCTAATTGAAACCTAAATTAGGGATTTTTGGAAATTAGGGGTTTTTTTGAATCAAGGTAATGTTTGGTAATTTAACAGTAAATTAACCTGAATTTTGTGTTCATGAGTTTGGAATTATCCTATAACTTGGTTGCATAACTTGAATCATGTTTATTTGTTTGTAATTGATTAGTCATTGCTGTTGTTGCTGCTTGTTAGTGCTTCAGTTGCGTATTGTTAGTGTTTTGTTGTTTATGTTTTTGAAGATGTGAAATTGAGTTGTTGTTGCTGATGCTTTGCTGTATTTGAAATTGCATTTTTGATTTTTTTCCTTTTTTGTTTGCAATTGTGTAGCTTTTAACAATGGAGAATGGTCAATTTACATTGAAATCGTTTTATGGGGGTGTGTTCATTGCTGATAAAAAAGGGGAATTGTTGTTATTTGGGTGGCGAAGCTAGGACCTTTATTGTTGATTGTAGTGAGTTGTGTTTGAATTTTTTGTGGAATATGGTAGCAAAATGTGCACAGTACAATGAACTTCAGGGGGTTGTACTTTCTAGTCCTTGGTTATAATATGGATGATGGGCTAATTAGACTGAATTGTAATGAGGATGTGCAACAAATGGCTAATGTTGGATTATTGACTAGATGTGTTACTGTGTATGTGTATCATGTGGGAGAGTCACCTGAGGAGGTGAATGAGTTTATTATGACTGGCCAAGACCAAAGAAAGAGGACCAAAAAGTTAAGTCCAACGAAGAAAAAGATTCCTTTTGGTGGTCCAAATGTAAGGCCTAACAATGATGATTTTGTGATACCACCTTGCTTCATAACAACTCATGAGGCCCATTATGCTGGTTTTGAATTCAGTAACCCAACACCACTTCAAGTCATACACAATAACTCCTTTCCAAACATTAATACATTAGCTACTACATCACATCTTCATACAACTACATAACCACTTCCTAACCCTACCTCACCAATCATCCCTGACAAACCTTCTTCTAAGCTTGCTTCACCAAAAATCCCTGAAAACCCTTCTTGCAAGCCCGCTTCACCAAACATCCCTGAAAAACCTTCTTCTAAGCCTTCTTCACCAAAGAACCACTGTGATCATAACAACCAACCTAATTCAAAAGCTTATTTTTCAGAAAAACAACAACGTAAAACAGCTACAGAACACACAGTAACAACAAATGTGCTTGAAGATTATGAATGGGAAGATATGAGGCCTAACATTCCTATTCCTTGGCAGGACCTGATCCATGACAAAACTGATAGTGATGATGACTCTAATTCAGATTCAGACTTTGAGCCTGTTGATGAATCTGATTCAGATGGGAATGCGAGCTGGTTGGATGGATTAGTTGATGAGGCTGAGCTGAGTGAAGATGAGGAGTGCTTAGTTGAAGGGTTGAATGTTGATGACATTGTAGATACTAGTGATGAGGAGCAGAATACAGTGCATGAGAATGTAAGGCAACATAATAGGGAGGCGTTAGAACTTGGTAACAGACTTCAGAGGGAGGCAGTACATGGTAAATTAGAGAAACAAAAACAAAGCTAAGGAACAACAAAAGGAAAGGAAAAAGTACAAGAAGAGGAAGATGGTTATCAGTCAGAGTACATTGACAGTGATGATGATTTACACACCCCTCCAGAAAGTGATGATGAAGATGGTGCTAATTAAGATGAAAAGAGAGTTGACCATCACAGCAGACACTAATTGTTCGGTGTTTTCTTGGAAAGTAGGCCAAAGGTTCCCATCAAGGCAAGCTTTTAAAGAAGCTGTAGCTAAGTACTCTATGTTACATGGAAGACATCTTAAGATCTACTCTAGTGACAGGAAGAGGCAACATAGGACTGCAATTAAGTGTAGTGCAGGGTGTGCATTTAGGTTATGGGGCAACTGGGACAGTAGGAGGTCTGTTTATGTTGTTAAAAGTGTCATTCCACAAAACAACTGCTTGAGAACAATGGAAAGAACTGTGCAATGTAAGAGTTCATGGATGGCACAACAATTGTTAGATGTCGTGAAAGCTAGGCCTCACTAGCCAAATAAGGAAAGAATTGAATTTATTAGGAGAGGATATAGAGTAGTGGTGAAAAAAGATTTTGCATACAAGGTTAAGTACAAAGCTCATAGACTTTTGCATGGATCTATGAAAGAAAACTATCGCAACTTAGGTAGGTACATTAAGGCTCTTAAAGTGGCAAGCCCTAACTCAGATGTGAAATTGGTTACTATTTTTAAGAAAGGTCACAAAAACCCTGTGTTTAATAGGCTATACATATGTTTGGAAGGGCTAAAAAGGGGTGGGTTGTTGGGTGCAGACCCATAATCTATGTGGTGGTTGTTTTTTGAAGACTTTTTTGGGTGGGCAATTGTTGAGTGTTGTGGGTAGAAATGGAAACGATCAAATGTACCAAATAGCATGGGTAGTTGTTGAGGGTGAGAATAACTTGTCTTGGGAGTGGTTCTTAAATGATGTGAAACTTAGCTTGAGTTTGGACAAAATGGATGGATTGATGATTGTATCAGATGAGCAACCAGTAAGTTGTAGCTACTGCTTTATGTATTTGTTTTTGTCTTTTAATTTGTTAAATTTCATTGTTTAACACCCCATCTGTTTTGTTTGTAGGGTATCTTAAATGCTGTGAAATTTGTTCTTCCACTTGCTCAGCACACGCATTGTGCTAGACACATTTTCAGAAAGTGGTACAAGGCTTATAAGGGTGATGTGATGAAGATGGCTTTTTGGAGTGTTACAAAGTCATACAACATGGCTGATTTTGAAGATAATCTTGAAGTTATGAAAAATCGTGATGAAGAAGCTGCACTAGCATTCAACAACTATGAACCTCAGCTGTTTTGTAGAGCTTATATGTCAACCACTTCCAATGTTGATGTCATTACAAGCAACATGGTAGAAACTTGGAGTGGTTACATAATCAAAGCTAGAAGCAAACACTGGATTGATATGTTGGAAGATATCAGAGGTGCTGTAATGTAGAGGTTATTGATGAAAAGAGATGAGATTAATAAAAGTCAATCAAATATGTATCCAAGAGTGCAAGAGAAGCCGGAGAGAGAGAAAAAGTAAGCTACCTACTGCATTGTTCTGCCTTCAAGTGCAACTGAGTTTCAAGTAAATCACAACATGGAACAATTTACAGTTGACTTAGTTCCAAAGAAATGCACTTGTAGGAAATGGGATATGCTAGGAATCCCATGTTGCCATGCTATAGCTTGTATTTTTTTTCACACATGCGACGGCAGAAGAATTTGTTGATGATTGTTACACTAAGGAAAGGTATCTACAAGCCTATGCATTCTCCATTCCACCAATTGTGGGTGAAAGGAATTGGCCTAGAGTAAGCCTTCCTATTGATCCACCTCCAATTAAGATAGGACTGGGCATACCACGGAAGAAAAGAATAACAGATCCACATGAAAACCCCAAAAAACCTGGCAAACTAACCAAGCATGGAATGGAAATGACATGTACAATATGCAAGGTGAAAGCGCACAAGAAAAGGAGCTTCCCTAAAAGAGGGGAATCAAAAGCAGCACAACCTCAACCTAAAAAACCTGAGGCAGGCCTAAGAAGTCAATAACTACTGCAACTGAGCCCTTGGCTGAAGAAGTGACACAGTCTGAACAACACTATTCCAACACTGTGGAACCATCAAGACTTGGTAAAGGTGGGAGAGTGTTACACCCTACCATAGGAAAAGAAAGGGCAAACTCAAGAGGAGGTGGAAGGGGGGCTGCTAGGGGAGGTGCTAGTGGAGCTGCAAGGGGAGGTGCTAGGGGAGATGCAAGGGCAGGTGCAAGGGGAGCTGGTAGGGGAGCTGCCAGGGGAGGCTTGGGAAGGGTTCAAACTTCAGCTGCATCTGGCCCAACAATTGATGCCACCTAGTTTAACATGAGTCAAGGGTCAAGCAACACCCCACAATCATAAAGCTACTGTTAGCTGTTAGTCTTTGGATTATACTATTAGTTGTTAGCAAAATTGACAAAAAGCTTCACTTTCATTGAACTTTTGGTTGTTTTGGATTCTACTGTTAGTTTTTGGATTGTAGTGTTAGTGTTTGGATTTTACTTATTTGGATTCTACTGTATTAAGCTTGATTATGTCTCACTTTTGATATCTAATTTGGTTGTGAAGCTTGACTATGTGTCACTTTTCATGTTCACTTTTGTTGTGAATACTTATGTTCTTAATGCTAATTTGTAATGACATTAGCAATAAAATAAGACACCAAAATACTACTTGTCATTTGATTCAAATTGATCTTACAACCTTCCATGACACATACAAACATGCTTCTAACAACAAAATGGCATGATGTATGAGCATCAAAAACTAATACATAACTGATCACCAACAACCAACCTACATATTATTCCCCACAAAGCTAACAGAAGCTCCTAACCATCCTAACCTCTAAACAGTAAAACCACGACAAAGATTAAGAAGAAGAAAGCCCAAGACAGGGCTAGAGCAATGCATATTTTCTTGTCAGCCTTCACAACAGTGATAGTAGCCAATTGCTCAGTTGTTTTGATAGCCAATTCAGCAACTTCGTCTTCCAATTTTGCTCTCTATTCCTTTAGCCTGTTGTTGCCAGCTTCAAGCCCATTATTCACCATCTCTAATTCAGCAATCTTAACATCCCTCTCAAACAGCTCAAATTGCAAATCAGCAACTTCATCAGCCTCATCAATCCATTTGAAGAATCAATAAAAGTGGCTCTGAAAAGCACAAAAAAAAAAACACAAAAAAGCAACCGAAATCAAATTCCCATAACATAACACAAAAACATCAATTACCAACAAAAGTGCTAATTAGCAACAAGAAATGAAACGAAATCTAACCGAGAAGTAGCGCTTGCAACCATAGAACCGTTTTCCAGCAGTGTGGCCCACAACTCTTACTGTTCTCAGAGGTGCTACTTCTCCATGATAGCACATAACAGGGGGAGGGGTAAAGGTACTAATTGACCTTGACCTAGAACCAGATTCGACTAAAATAGAAGCCATTGAAGGAACAAAAGGAAGCAGAGAAGAGGAAAGAATGAAAAAAAATTTGTAAAACAAAAAGGAATTGGGGAAGATGAACAGAGAGGAGTAGAAAAGGGGTGGGCTGAAGAGAGATTTAAACAGTAGTTAGGGCTTGAGTCAATTAATGCACCCCAACGGTTAGAAACCGGCACAACCCTTCATTTGCAGGTAATGTAGGTAAAATTGTACTTTTGGGGCAACCATGGGTATTAGGTGGGTTTTTAGAAGAATAAAATGAAGGTGGGTTTTTTTTTCTGGCTTATCACCCAAAGGTGGGTTTTGTTTTGTCAATTTTGCCGAAAAAAAATATAACAAACTCCATCAACACAAAAACATACAAAAATGCAAAATACAAATTTATAACACTCGTAAATAAGTCACTAGTTTATTTTTGTCCCTTTTTTATTATCTTAGTTCAATATTCAATAGGAAAAGTTTACAATTTAGAAATTCAGAATATAATTACTGTACTACATTAGAATTTTAGCATATTCTTTTTGCAATTAGTTTTGGCTGCTGAGCAGTTATTCTGTTCATATAGGTGTGTACAATGTTTAAGAAGTGATTAGAGAAATTAAGGAGCTGTAGAGAAAGGAGAGGTATAGGTTGAAAGAAGATCTAGTTAGATGGAATAAAGAGATGGATGAGGTCACAATCCTACAAGTGGTTGAGCAATTTCAAAATTGTTCTTAAACCTATAAAAAAAAGGTTCTATGCACTCTATTTGTAGCATTGGTTATGGGCATAATGCTAATTAAGGGGATAGAAGATCTTAGGTATTGGAAAGGGATAGATGATCTCAGGTAATTTTATCACAATAACCAGATAAAATCGTAGTCACATTTAATACAAGTACTTAATGTTATAATACTAACAAAATACCTCTACACACTAACAAACCCTTCAATATTATAGACAATAATCTATAATTTTACTATATTTTTTCCTTACCATTTGGAACCCCCACATAATTTGGCATAATCATCTAAGTTTAATATTCTCACATAGCTTACTAGTTGCTATAAGGGTGGGAAGAGAAAGAAATATAAATGAGGTGTGGAAGAGAAGGGATCAGAGAAATTGGAGAGCTACAAATAAAGCTTTGGTGCACGATTTAAATATGGATTAGTGTTTTTTTGGATCGGAAGTCTGTTTACTTAGAAAATTTGTTATGTTTGCTGTTTTTTATTTGTTGCTGTTCAAATTAGGTTTGAGTCATTCCTCACGGTTCAAGCATTTAGGTGCGGTTGATGTTTTAGGCACACTCATCCTAGTTTACTATATTTCTTCCTTATAATTACAAATCATAAGCAGCAGCAAATTTAACCCCAATTAATAGCTCAAAGAACCAGGATACATTTTTAGGCCTTCAACCGACCCAAAAATCTACATAACCAGCAGCAAATGTAACCCCATATAACAACTCAAAGAATTCTATATTAGACTCAAAACACCCCGAAGATAGAGAAAAAATAAACACACAAGAAGATACCTAAGAAACCCTCATGTGTAGCAGTATAAAGAAGTAAAAGGACTTCAAATCCTCAATGAAGTAACCAAACAACAACAACTATAGCCAAAAACAAACCCAAAATCGCCACTAAACAGGCCACCAATATAAAAAAAAAAAAAAAAAGTCGTGGAACCCCTCAATTAGCCCGACTTTACTAGAAAACACCACTTAAACAGGCCCTTATTGCTTTATTTTTGCCTTTGTGGCAAGAATACTTCACACCCTAATTGATTAGATTTCGAAATACACAAAATAAAGGAAAGAATGATGATATTGATTACAGACCATAAGCACAACTAAACCAAAGACAAAAAAGGTTATGATCACAAAGAAAAGAACTCTTCAGCTCTTCATTATATCCGACAACATTATGGAGAAGGATGCCTCGAAAATTTCTATAAGGATGTCAGTTGCGGCTGAAATTTCTAGACTATTACTAGTACACTAAAGCTGATATAAAGATTCAGCCAAAAACATTAGATATAGTTTCACTTAGCAGTGGAACTTCTACCCACTCTAACAACATGTAAAACCTCAATATCAAAAGCTTGGACAGGCGCTACAACAGCAAACTGAATTCCAAATACCACCAGAAATTAGATAAGCGAAGAAAATGGTATTTGGATTTCATAATAGCTATTGTGCATCGATTAAATTCAAAACAAACCACAAAAATTTTTAAATAACAGAATTCCAAATACCATCATCAAGCATTTTCAGAATTCAAAAGAATAGAATTGTGAAAAATATAGAAATCTGAATACCAAAATTTACAAATTTGCAAATACAGAATTCTGTATAACATAATTACAAATTTGAAATTTCTGTATTTTGGAATTAAAAATTTTAAAATTTTTAAATAACATAATTCCAAATACAATATCAGAACAAACCATTCCAAACCCAACAAATTCAGAACAACTTTCAATTTGAACATTCAGATTAATTTCGCATCAACGTAATGCTGAATTTTTGCAAAATTTGACCACAATCAACAAACAAAACATTAACTTTTCATGTAAGCATAAATAACAAATCAATTCATACAAATTGTTAACATGCAAAATAATTGGACACTACTTTAATGCTGAATTTTTGCCACAATTCAACCACAATAAAAAAAACAAGCATTCACTTTTCATGAAAGCATAAACACTATTAAATAATCAATTTGAATTTTCATTTAACTCCTAACACAAATTTCAATTTAATTATTCGAGTTACTGAAATTAAGAAATACAAGTTTGATAATTACAACTCACATAATACAAATAACACAAATTGAATTCAATAATTTGAGTTACTTAGATGATTTCTGAAATTTATGTTGCAATCAATTTGACTATTTTAGTGAAATTCAACTATTTTACATTGCCATCAATTTAAGCAAACTAATTGAATTGTAGTAAAGATTTATTTTGGTTTTAATTTGGGTTTTGAGTTCTTTGGAGATTAATTTGGGTTTTGAAATAAAAGGTCATCCGCTGTAGTACTTTGATAAAAGCCTTAGTCATGATCACGGTGGCAATAATACTTTAGTTTTTCCTAGTTAAGTATGAAGTATATTGGTTATTATTTTTCTATTCTATGTATATTATATTTCGGGAAAATAACAAGGAAAAAGTTAGGAAATTGCACGGTGTTACAAAGAAGGGGAGAACTTCCACTGCTATGTATTCTTTGAACCATGTTATGGCAATGATAGAAATAAATACCTTGGCTTGGAGATCTTTGCTAGTCTTTTCCTCATGGAAGGGGAAACTTCCCTAAATACAAAAGGAAAATCCGAACCGGATGACCTTAATGCACAAGGACTTAGGTTACTCTTTGGATTAGAGTGTACCTTACCTTCTGAACAGGAAGTTTGCGTGGTTGTGAACACTAAATCTTCGACCATACTGAGCACATCACTCCTGCGAGTCAAATTGTTAAAGGATGGCGCAAGACCGTGAAGATCACCACACTAGGAGGAAAGACAATGGATTTCACCACAGGAGAAAGACCAATGTTCTATAAGTCCAAGTGCCAATCTGAGTCTAATACTATTAAGATAACTATTCCTAAGAGTTCAGTGATTCATAATAAGTCTGTTAGGGAGCCTATTCCTCTAAAGTCTAACTTCAAGGAAAATTTTGATGTTATGACTACCAAATTCAATAATATGTCCTCATTTGCTTCTTCCTCATCTTCTCATCTTTACATCCCGTTGGGTTTATATGATCACTCTAATTCACAAACTAAAATTCAAAATGACATTGAAACAATAAAGGTTATAGAGGAACACGAGAATAAAGCTCTAATAATCGAATGAATAGAAAAGGACAACATCTCTAATAACGAAGAGCCCAGGGAATTGCAAATTGGTCCCACACTAAAACCTCATGAAAGGGCAGAACGTACCGCAATCATCCCCGAATTTCGGGATGTGTTCGCATGGTCCTCTGAAGATTTGCAGGGAATCGATCCAGAAATAGTAGACACACCATCCCTCTAAACCAGTGGACCAAGCCTGTTAAGAAAAACTCAAGAGAATGAAACCAGATGTCCAATTGAAAATTAGAGACGAAGTAATTAAACATTTACAAACCAGGTTCATTAAGGTGGTCCAATACACTGATTGGGTAGCCAACATCGTTCCTGCACAAAGAAAGATGGAAGAGTGAGAATGTGCGTGGACTTTTGGGGCCTAAGCAAGGCCAGTCTAAAACATAACTTTCCATTTCCTCACATCGATGTGCTTGTTGACAATACTACTAGTAACACCTTATTCTCCTTTGTGGATGGATATGCTGGGTATAATCAAGTTAAGATGGCAGAAGAAGAAATGCAAAAGACGACCTTCACTACTCCAGTGGGATTATATTGGTACACGGTTATGCTATTTGACCTGAAAAATGCAAGTGCTACATACACTACCAGAAAAATACCAATTTTTAGACGCTTTTTTGATAAATATTGACGCAAAAAACTGTCGAAAATATTTTTTCGACGTACCCTAAAAGCGTCACGATTTTTGCTGTCGAGAATACTTGGTGCCAAAAAGCGTCAAAACGCTTTTTGGCACCACAATGAATTTCAGCTTTGACATTTTTTACGCTTTTTGCCGCCAAAATATTTCTGACGATTTTTATGTCACAATTAAAGATGGTATTTGGCGTTAAAACATTACCAATAACGTCTAGATTACTGACGCTTAAAAGCATCTTATTTATTTTTCGTTGCTATTTTGTGTCAAAAAATTCCACTATCATTTTATTATAGACAACAAATAGCGTCGAAAATTAACTGCCACAAAAGTAAATGCATTAACAAACACTAGTAATTGATTAATTACCTATTGTAGACACCTAAATTTGGTCCCACCTAACGGTTGATGATTATCGTGTACCACATCGCTACAAGTCCAACGTCTAAAAATTTATTGCTTGAAAAATGCTAAGTTTTGTGTGGGAAGTCAGTCCTTCACCTATTTGGTCCCTACTCAAAAATCTATACGGGGGTCCCGCTGCCCGATCAGAATAAAACTTTGAAAACTATAAAATTAAAACAATGTCAGAGTAACCGATGATGAGTTATGACAGTTGAAATATGCTTAAGATGAATTTTCTTATATTTCATATTTAAGCTTATACTCCATTTTCATTTCATCTCATTTCCGAAAAATAATGAAATTAATTTAAGCATATGAATGTGACCACATTCGATGAACCTTCTAGAATTGTTTGTTCGGTTTATGAAAACACTAGGTTATGGAAGTGAATAAACCGGTTTATGGAAGTGAATTTCGTGTTATTTCAAAATATTTCATCATATTTTGATTTATGGTAATGAATATACGAAATGAGGAAGCATTTGAGATTGACCGAGTAAAAATCAGGAAAAAGGGAGCTCAAGTGCCATGGCGCAGGACGAGCGCCTAGGGGCCTAGCCACCGCCCAAGCGCCAAAGCACGATCGACCTAGCACTCCTCTCGAGCGCCTTGGCGCAGGTGGGGCGCCCTAGCGCAAGACCCTAAGAGCTCTGGCGCTCACTTACATCACTTCCAACCCTATAAATACCCCCCTTCGACCATCATTCATCAATCACTTCGACTTCTTCTCATTCACTTCTTCTCTCACACACACTCTCTCTCTCTCTACCTCATCACTTTCTCTCTCTAAAATTCTCTCAGTTTTCATGCCCTACTTCCTAAATCGTGCCCTCCACATAACTTATAATCAATATTATTAATATTCTTATTACTTAAACAAAGTCCTTCAAGCATTCAATCTAAAGAAGTTTTTTCGATAATTGCACGAAAGGTACTTCAAATGAGGCCAACAACATCAAAATCATAATATTGAGTTCTTCAAATTAGTTAATTTACATGATTATGTGATTTTAATGCTTTATTAAATAATTGAGATGCTTATAATCAAACTCATGTAATCTTAACTAATTGATGATTTGACTTTAAATTAAAATAAATCTTAACTATGAACCTTGTTTTAGGTTTTATGTGACTCATGCGATATTTTAATGCTTTCAAATAACATAGAATTCATGTTTAGCTTAAAAGACCGAAAATGAATGTTTCCACTAATCAATTCAAAGATTAAAATCAACTTAATCCTAAAGTGATCACCCATGCATGATAAATGGGAAATTATGTTTTTATTCACTAAAACCCGCCTAGCCTTATTTCCATATGTGTTTGTAGGTCTAAACCAGAAATATGGATGTTATAATTCGATAATATGATTTTGAAATTACATGTGAGAACAAGTACGGGCCGCTATACGCGGGGGGACACAATGACCTACTATTGTCCTTACCCTCGTCCCCGAATCAAGAGATATGAGACCTTCTTATCGTTGGCTGTCATTTTGCCATTGGGCTATGACCCAATGGGGTTCCGTTAGCTCCTTTAAGGAGGACGGTGGCGACTTCTCTACTTGGGTTTTGAGATTCTAGTCTCACTTTCCAAACCAAGCATACTCACACTATGCAAACAAACTAACACGACATTCATTATCCTGTAAGAAAGGGCACGTGGGCCACCAAAGCCACGGGTCCACAATTTGGAGACATCACTGAGGATATTCCTTTATTTTTAAAGGAGAGTGTATGAAACTTTAAAAGTCTCGTAACTTCATAGTTATAACATCAAATTCTACTTGCTAGGCATAAATGCGTGAAGTGAATGGTAACCCAGTTTCTGATCATGAAGCAATTCCCGCGTGAGGGTCTTGCTTTGGGATACGTCTCTTAAAGTATGTTCTATACTTGAGACGACCCCGGGGTACTGACGTTAAGGATGGTTAGGTAACTAACCTAAGGTCGTTCCTTAATTGATGTCCATCCCAACCATAACGCGTGAATCATAAGACCTATGTGAGTCATAATGGATGTCCCACTTGGATCAACACTAATTTGTGGTGTGGATAGTTGGACAGACCCTAGTCATGGTACCCACTTGGAAACCCTAAGCATTACTTACAGTGACCCTCTTAGAACCTTGGCTAGGTATGGAATTGACCTCATGTTAGGCGTGACTATGAGCTAATGTGCCTCTAATGTGTATATATGATTAACTAGGGCCCTAGTTTTGCATGATCCTTTAAACACATTAGAATAGTGAGTCTCATATAGATCATGGTTGCTCCTTAGTAGTCAAAAAGTCAATCTTGTCATATAGAACCGCTTAAGTTGCATTTCATTCATCCAATAATTGTAAAAGTACCTCTATCGTCTAACAAAAAAGAACGATGAAATTCAAAGACGATGAGTGACTCGCATTCATGCATTCATTTGTGACAAGGAGTGACCTTACTAGGTCATGCATTGAGTCTAGTTCAAGCAAGTAAACCATGAGTCATTTTCAAAATATAATTCTAATTAAGCCTCATGCAGAATAGAGTCATCAAATTAACTTGGATAAGGCCGACAAAAGTAGACGAAGACATTTTATAACTTGGGTCAAAGGACGTAGCTCGAAGTGTTCATCAAAGACTCTTATCTTCTTAAAAAAGCGCCCTCGTCGGAAGACCATTCCGAATTCGAAGTCATCTTTGAATAATCCTTCAACAATGTCAAGACAAGATCTTAAGGTTCAACTACAACAAATCAAAGCCAACTTGGCCAATGTGACTGAAATGTTGAAAACTCTCACCATCGAGATGGACGACCTTAAGAAAAAAGAAAACACCAACATCAAAGATTTTGATATGATTGTGAAATAGATCAATGATGAAAATACTTATGTTGACCCTCCTGGGCTCGACCCGAGCTTCGTGGACTCACTTTCCAAGAAGTTCTCAATCGAGGACTTGCAAAAATCTTTATCCTAAGATCTTTCCATTCTCTTTGGAACCCGTTTGCCAAAAGTGGTTCTTTTCTCTTACTGACAAGGAAACCACATCATGGCAGGACATCATTCATGCCTTCGTTACTCGCTACAAGTGCAACATTCAAGCATGCATCAACCTCCCTACGTGAACTTATAATTCCCAAGCAACAAGATAAAGAAGGATTCACCGCCTACCTAGCTCAATGGAGAGAAACCATTGCTCAAATGGTAACTACTCCTCTCGAAAAGAAGATGCCCAAAATATCCATTTTGAACCTTTGCCTGTATACAAGAATCACCTTAACTACATGGGGTTAGAAACATTTCAAGAATTCTACAAAATTTTTAATTAAATTGAAGATGATTTGATCATGGCCAAAAAATAGAACAGTAGCTACAAGATTGATCACATGAAGAACTCTTTGGAAGAGAATGAGTAGCAGCATTCAAGATCGATGGTGAAAGCAACGACATTATGTTCAAGAGTCCATATTCTTCTTTAGGTCGAGTACGTTGGACAGTACCTCCACCTAGATTTTATATTCCTTTTCCTTTCATATGATCAAGTTTATGTCATTGGGATTAGGGTCATTTATTATATTTAAGCCTCCATTCTATTAGTTGTCCAAAGTCTTAATTAATAAAATTTCATCTTTTCTTTTAGCTTATTTCTTGTGCTTCAAATGACCTCATCATCATAGAAAAAAGAAAAAGAAAAATAAATAAATATTGGACATGCTCGAAAAGCCTTAAACACTACCAAATAAAACCATTTCCTTTACTCACAACCATCATTTAGCCTTTTTATAACATTAAGTCAACCTCTTTCTCCCTCACATTTCACTACAAGAAAATAATGCAAATTAAGACGCTTTTAATGAGACGCTTTAGGGAAGACTCACTAGGCACTAAAAACTAAAAAACAAATTTCGAAACTTATTTTTGTTGATATACATTGAGACCAAAAAAAGGGTCCAAATATTATAGTAATGTTTACGTGTCATATATGCACGAACTCTAAGATTTATTTTTACTATTTTAGTAACCGTTTGCAAATTCCTTCCCATTCCCAAATCCCGTTTATTTCACATCTCATTCCCCTTTTCCCATCAAACCAACTACTACTGATCAATTAACTAGCTCCCTTACCTCCCTATCACTACCTCATAGAATTTTGAAAAAAAAAAAAAAAAAACTCTCAATACCGATCTCTCACAAAACTCTGAATCTGTCAAAGAATCACATAGTACATCGTGTTGTGGAATCACAAAGTAATCTCTCATCACGTCACAAAATCAATTTTAATTCAATCTGAATTTGTTCCCCCAATAAAATACTCAGCAATTCGAGAAATTTATAGATTGAATTTGTTCCCCCAAATACTCAGCAATTCGTGGAATCAAAAAGTAATTGATTTCAGGCAAGTTAAATTTTTTAGTATTTGGTATTAATTCATTGTGAAATTTATAGATTGATTTGTTGGTATTAATGCATGGCTTTGAGTTTTTATAATTAATTTTTCTTGAACTCCATTATAATGTATGTCCGAATTATTGTAATTTATCATTAGTTGCTTAATGAATTGAAATTCTATATACATGCATGTAGATTAATTAAAGACCTGCTTAATTTTTCTATATGTAATCTGAATTCTATATACCATCACAATCTATGTAAATTCTATGTAGTTGCTAATATATAATCTATGAGCTTATAATTAAATATACCATCATAATCATAATAACTAAATTATAATCAGGATTGTGCATGTTATTTCGAATCATGATGTTTGATTAGTTGCTGAGGACTTGACTATTTCATTAGTTTTTGCAATGCAAAACTTGAGTAATCTTTGAATGATTAATGTTATTATGTAGATTAATTTATCTTTGTAATTTTTGAACAATTGATTTTTGTTGTTTAGTGTTGGATGTAAAGTTTGAGTCTACACTGATGTTAGAATTGTAAGTACGTTGAATTGTTGAGCTAAATGCCATTTAAATTGAAGTAGTCATATGCTTACTATGAATTTGTTTATGTTTTTTGGTAAAATGAATTTGAAATTCAGTTTGGCTGTTTAGACTGAGTATACGGTAACAGCCACAGCAACATGTAAAACTTGCTTCTTAAATTTAAAGCATTTTAATCTCTTGGTGATCCAAACATATGCCTGATGTCAGCCCTCACCATAATACCACGACATTGGACCTGTTGCTAGCACACTCTGATAATTTTGCAATCAGAAAACAAATCCTAGGCATTTTACAACATAATTGAACATACTATTTTATCCAACATAAGGATGCTAGAAGGCTTTTTTTTTTTAAATATTGGCTCAAATCCCCTTCGGGACTTTGCTACGGTGTAGCGCTCGAAACAATAATCAATTTGAAATAAATATTTGCATCATTCGGACACCCGTGCGCAAAGTTATATCCATTAGAAAATAATTTAAAATTTTAAGCTTTATCCTTCTTGTTACAAATACTCCAAGTTGTGTAGAATCTTGAAACTATTTAACATCAAAGCCATGAGCGGGTCAACTAATGGGATTATGTGAGGAGTTCATAAATTTTAGATTAGCTTGAGTAAATGATTGAATTTTTATGATTTGTAGGTTTTAAAATTGATCTTATGGTGTTAAATTGTGTTCTGAGTTTTTAGTTAGATTAACAAATGTTGGTTCTCTTCACTTTTTTTTTTCTGTTTAGTTTTGATTTCCTGCTGTAGTCCAAGTATATGGTTTCTTTTATATTTTAGAGTTGCACAACTATTAGGATTTATTACTATATATGGTTTTCAATTCCTCTTTTTAGAGAGGAGTACTATATATAGTCCACTTTGATTTCCTTTACTGTTTTTTCTGATTTTCAATGTATACATAGTGCGTGGCTTGTCATTTATTTAAAAGGGTTGTTTAGAGGGTTGCATAATTATGTTAGTTTTAGGTGGATTACGTATGCTTTTTGGTGGATTACTACAAACTTATACTTTTTGGTACCGAAATGTACTGGTGTTTAGGACTGTTAGGACTTGTTTATGGTGTATTTTGAAGGCTTATTTAATTGTTGCTTTAACGACTTATCATAGAGGTATTTAGGGATTGTTTTTCTTGGATTAGATACTGATCTTATAGGAAGGATAATAGGGTAACTGATACATGGAAATATGAATTAATTGAAGAACCCATGACCTTCTGATTCCATAATGCACAGTTCCTTGCTCTCCAAATATGATAGACCAGACTTGTTAATATGCAGTATCCAAACCTTTTCTGTGTAACACCCCAAACTGCTTCCAGGCCATGTTAATACAACAACTACAGATATACGTTACAGTAGCAAACAAAACTGATAAGGCATTCAAAAACTAAATAAGCTATGTTACAGAGAGTACAAGAAGCAGAGCTAGTAGTGACTAGAATGTTGTGGTTAAACAATCTACTCGTTGTCTTCAGCCCACTAGACATAGCCATTATCCTTCAGTTTAGGAAGGAAAAGTGTTTTCATTTTGCATTAATTGTTTCATCAAAGGCATGATTTTGGATTGATTGTTTCATTAAATGCCTTAATTGTTTCGAGATAGTATTAACTTAAAAGATTGAATGTATTTGTTCTATTTCCAAAATAAAAATTCCATCTCTAAGTTCAATTACTACATATAATTCTTTTACAGCTATTGTAGACCGGGGGCTAGTGTAACAGTTAATTCTTACTATTAATTTTTCATACAAGTAACCAATTAATCCCTTGGGTGGTTATTAATTCTTTATTCACTCTCTTTTTTTTATGGAATCGTATTTTTTTTCTTTTCATATTTGTCTTTTTCCTGCTTGCATTTGCATTTATATATTCTATTGGAGGAAAGTTGTGCTCTTTTTATTTTAATGAAAATGATGTATAACATCATGTGTATGTGTTTTACTATATAAATGTGTAATACGCAGCTTATATTTGCATTTATTATATGCTATTTTAGCTCTTACCATGCTAATGTATGCTAATTTACAAGTAAAATGTGTGCTGGGTCTTGTTGTCCTAATTTGTCTTTTATTCTAGTTGTATTGTCTCTGAGTATTTTTTTGTCAGATTCTACTATGCTTGTTTTTTACAAGTGAAATTTGTCTAATTATTTGATTAAAAATTTTTTTTTACTGTGTGTTGTTATAATTTGTTATACATCATTTGTTTGATTCAAAGTATTTGTTACGTATTGACATGGACACAAGTTGGAGCGACTTACCTATAGGCCATCGTGAATATGTTGCTAGTTGTATGAAATTCATTGAGTTGGCTAAGGCGTGGTAGATGAAAAAAATCTTTGTCCTTGTAAGTTTTGTAAAGTGGAGAAATAGGTTCCTTTGCAGGAAGACATATTTTATTTGAAGGGTTTTATAAATCATTTAAGAGTTGGTTTTTTCATGGTAATGGGGATTTGCTTAAGCGTGTGTTGGGAAGTGATGAAGGGAAGACCAGTGAAGTACCCCTTGTTGATGGAACATCTAAAATAGGCAAGATGACATGGAAAGGCTATTAAGTTTAGTGTTTGGTGTTAATATATGATAACACCATTTCATACACATTTTAATGCTAAATTTGTGTTTTCATCTTACTTTTCCCGTAGTTTCAACCTTTTTGAGCTATTATGCTTTATACTTTGTTATTGCTCTTCTCGGGTGTATTTTGCTTTGTTTTTGTAGGCTTTAGGTGCTTTTGCTAGGATTATTGGAGATGCAAGTAGAGCTAATTGGACGTTGACCAAAGAATAGACAAATCAAGGCGTTTATGATGGTAAAAAGCTTCAAAAGAGTTGCTCATGAAGACCTACCGCAACATGGTTGTGGAAATGAGTTAGTTTTCCACAACCTAGTTGTGGCCACTTGTTTTTGAAGTATTTTTGAAGCAAAAATCAGCCTACTCTGGACCTTAGTTGCGGCCTAATATCACATGCCACACCCTAGTTGCGGCCCCTTTGATGTAGACAATTCTTCATATTCCTAGCATCTAAATAGGTTTTTTTTAGGAGTTTTCATTCTAACTTCTTCACACATACTTCAATATTAGTTATTTTTTTTAGAAAAAGCTTTTAGTTGTCCTTAGTTTTTTGGCACACATTCTAAACTCTGGTTCGTTTGACATTGTTTTGGCAATTTTATCAATTCAAGTAATATCTTCTTTTCTCTATTCTCTTTTTATTGTTGTTAATCATGCTTTCTTTTAATATTTGTTTTGTTTATTCAACAATTATGTGTGAGTAGTTTTATTAATCTAGGGCTAGGTCAAGCCCTAGCCATGATTGATTCTTGAGTAATTTTGTAAAATCCCCAATTTAATTGTTGATTGTTCATGCTTAATTGATTGTGCTTATGCCAATACTAGATTAGGGATAATTGGTATTGTTATGAATTTATTGTCTTTTATCACAATGGGAATTGGGTATTGATGAATTTGGATATTTCAATTAAGAACATGAAATTCTTCACAGGAGTAGGTAGAATGAATTGTTAGAAAGTTAGGGTTTTGTGATTAAAGTCTTTGATTTGCATGATTCCACGGAAATAGGCTTGATTGGAAATTAAGGAAGCCATAGATACACGGGAGAGGCTTGTGGTATTTTATAGGGTTACCTTTTCTCTTGAACAATCAGTCGATTAAATTGGGGTATGAATTGCTTGTGTCAATTGTGCTAGTGGTGGTGCCTAACTCTAGGTGTTTTTATTCCTTGAATTTTATCATAGGATTTCCATTAATCTTGTTTAGTGTTAGAATAGTTAATAAATTTCAACTCTAAATTGTTACTTGCTTAGTATAAAGTTGAATCAATATTGACCACTTTGAACCATTTAGTCTCTTGGGATTCGACCTTTACTTGCCCGACTACATAGTTAGGAGGAAAAGTTAGGTTATTTTTGTTAGGTGTGCGATACGCCTTTCAATATACTTCCTAATGAAAATGTAGTAACATAGATAGATGAAACTATTGAGGAGCCTGTTAATTATGAAGAGATTGGAGTTGGGGCTAATGGTGTTACATCAGAAGAAGAGGTGAAGTATAAGAAACTACTTGATGCATCAAATGAAGAGCTTTATAACAGGTGTACTGATTTTTCACAGTTATCATTTATTTTACATTTATTTTACTTGAAATGTATGAATCATTGATCAGTCCAATCTTTTAATATGTTGTTCACACTTATACTTAGTGCATTTCCGCAAGCAAAAGATTTCCATTCATCTTATTATGAAAGTAAGAAAATGATTAAAGACCTCAGCCTTGGTTATGAGATAATGTATGCTTGCCCGAATAATTGTATGTTATATTTGGGAAAATATTCTGACAAAGACAAATGTCATGTTTGTGGTACATCTCAACGGGAAAAAACCAAAGATAAGGAGGGTAAGTCGAGTAGTGATGACCAAACTACTTGTAAGAAAGGTCAACCAGCTAAAGTGATGCGATACTTTCCTCTAATTCCATGATTAAAGAGAATCTATATGTCATCTGAAATTGTTGAAGACATGATATGTCATCAGAAAGAGCTTTTGAAAGATGGTTTACTCAGACACCCAGCTGATGCTCAAGCATGGAAGAAATTTGATGAGCAACATGTTGATTTTACTAAGGACCCTCGTAGTGTACGATTAGGACTTGCAAGTGATGGCGTTGATCCTTTTCGTCTTATGAATACCACTCATAGTACTTAGCCTGTGGTGTTGATTCCTTGTAATCTTCCACTATGGTTGTGTATGAAACCACCATTTTTTATTTTGTCAACTATTATTCCTGGTAAAGTAGGTCCCGGAATTGATATTGATGTGTATTTGCAATCATTAGTGCACGAATTGAAACTATTGTGGGTGGGGGTTGATGCTTTTGATGCTTATAGTGGAGAAAAGTTAAATTTGTGAGCAGCCCTCCTTTGGACTATTAATGAAATTCTTGCATATGGCATGTTGTCTGGCTTAACCACTAAAGGTTACAAAGCATGTCCTATATGCACTGATAAGACCCCTTATATAAAGTGTGATGAAAAAATTTGTTATTGCGGTCACTGAAAGTGGTTACCTTTACATCACCCGTATCGGTTTCTAGGTGAAAACTTTGATGGAACTAAATAGTACGATGCTGCTCCAATTCGTCCTAGTGGAGCTAATATTCTAAGACAACAATAAAAGGTTAACTATGTTTATGGAAATGATCAAGCTATGTCAAACACATAAAGGAAAGGAAAAAAATAAAAACAATGAAAAAGATGGGGATACGGAGGAAGATATCAATACTTTTGGAACTAAGAAAAGCATTTTTCAAGAATTGGAATATTGGGAAAGTAATCTTATAAGGCATAATTTGGATGTTATGCACATTGAAAAAAAGTGTGTGTGACAATATTTTAGGAACTTTGTTAAACATGGATAAAAAAAGTAGAGATTATCCTAATGCTAGAGAATCCATGAAGAAGCTAGGCATAAAGTCACACCTTTGGCTTAAATCTCATCCAAATGGACAAGAATACATGCCTGATGCATGATACTCTACATCTAAAGTGCAAAAATATAGGGTTTTAAAAGTTTTGCAAAAACTTAAGAGTTCCTAATGGTTATGGATCTTATCTTTCAAGATGTATCCACATGAAGCAACGAAAATTGATGAATATGAAGAGTCATGACAACCATGTTTTGATGCAAGATATTCTTCCTATTGCCTTAAAAGCTTCTAATGCGACAAAGATGATTGACTTGCTTGCTAAGCTATCTTCCTTTTACAAGAAGTTGTGTTCTACAACGCTCGATCCGAAAGACTTACAAATTCTTCAAGATGAGATCATTCTAACCCTTTGTGAGATGGAGATCGAATTTCTGCCTCCATTTTTCACAATCGGTTCATTTGGTGATTTAGTTAGTAGAAGAGGCTAAGTTTGGTGGACCTATGCAGTATAGATGGATGTATCCCATTGAGAGGTTCGCTAATAATATCCAACACAAGTTTGAATTTAATTTATTCATTAATTTTTTACGTTGTTTTGTGTATATATGAGTGTAAACGGATTTATGTGTTAAGGTACTTGGCTCATTTCAAATCACACATCACTAATAAGGCCCAACTTGAAGGATTTATAGCTGAAGGTTGTATTTTGGAAGAGACAATAATATTTTGTTCTAGATTTATTCAAGGAGTGATGACTATCTTCAATAGACCTAAAAAGATTAATGTTGAAATCCTTGATTCAAGTAATTACTTGTACAATTTTGGTGGTCGAGTAATTGGGAAGGTGCACAATATTAAACTTGATGAAAGAAGTTTAAAACAAGCTCATCATTACGTTTTATTACATTCTGATGAGATGCGACAACTTCTTGAGTAAGTGTTATACTATAGGATTCTTCTAGTGATTGATTTAATTTTGATTGATAACTATATTTATAAAAAAATTTCGTTTTCTTTTTTTAGTGAGTTTATACATCAAAAGAAACAAATGAACAACTCGAAAACTTTAGTCAATGATAAAGATAAAACTATGAAAGTAAGTGGGTCATTACTGAATATTGAGAGTGGCTACAAAACTAGGTTATATTACTACATTATATCCATAACGTAAAGAATTTGTCTTAAATAAAACTATTACTCGTGTTATTAAATCATCTATTGTGGTAGGTACATCACATGGACGCAACCACAAATGATGGGAAATCGGGAGTTGCTTTCGCCGGTGGTTTGAATCATTATGGTAGAAGAATGAAAGGTCTTATGATCAATGGTTTTAAGTTCCAAACCTTGGATCGTGATTGTCTTTTGAAGACACAAAATTCCAGAGTCATGGTTGAAGCGGATGAAGAGGTTTATTATGGAAAAGTTAAAGATATCTATGAATTACACTATTATGGTGATTTTAGAGTTGTACTATTTTGTTGTGATTGGGTTGACATACATAGGGGAGTTACAAGATACGCAGATGGTAGTGTATGTGTCAACTTCTCTAAATTGATGCATACAGGTCGGAATTTACAAGATGATCCGTTTGTGTTCTCATCTCAGGCAAAACAAGTCTTCTATGTTGAAGCGGAGACAAGATTGGGGTGGTTTAATGTTGTTAAAACTAAGCCTAGAGACTTATTTGATTTAGGCGAGACTGATCTTTAGTTTTGTGGTTGATTTATGATTTGTAGATGGTAGTTGAGTTGGTTGATTTATGATCTTTAGTTGGTGGTTGATTTATGTGGATATTTTTCAAAAATTGAGTTGGTTTGTTTTGTTTCACTAAAATTGTGATTGAGATTCAATTTTAGTTTGTAATGTGAAACTCATAATATATGTGTCTTGCTATTATGTGATGCTATAATTTGATATGGGAATGGATTGTTCAAACTTCTACTGTAAGGTAAAAGTTTTCAGCTTGCATATTCAATGCTACAAGCTTGCTTATGGTAGAGCTTTATTATCCTTGAATTCCATATTTACTCTACATTCCCATAAACCTTTAAACTTCTTTATATTTTTGGCATGTAGAAATCAGTAGCTGTAAAGAGATAAAATTTCTCTGGTCTTACTTCGACAGATTCAAACCAGCAGCTCCAGAGTTTCGTTATCTTTTCTTTTTTCAACAGCATTGGTACCATTATTGTCTACTTTAGTTTGATACAGTTTCAACATCTTGTTAGTTATTCATTGCTATTTTTCATACTAAGAATAGAGAAAGTAAAGCTCAGGTTCTTATTAGAATTTCATTTAGCTTTTTTGTCTTTGTGTAATCGGTTTTCCTTGTTTTCTTCCTTATCTGCATTATTTCCTTCTAGTAACTTGACCCTTTAGTTTCTAAGAGTTGTACTCTAATTTTGTGAATAAACTAACATGCCCGTTTCTTGTGTAGCTTATTATTTATAGTATATCATTGCATATGAGGAATGAAATACTTGTGTGCTTAATTATATATCAGCTTGATGTTTAGTATTATATAGATTAGTTTCTTTATTGACTTGCACTATTCTGTTGAAGACATTTTAACGTGTTTATTTGTGTTTATTCCTCATAACAACATTGTCAAATGAGTTATCGAAGTAAGAAAACATTTGCAGTTCGTAGGGGCGATGCATTTGTTTCAAAGAACCTAGAATCCTCTGCCTTAAATTCAATCCTCAAATCACAATTACCCAAACCACCTCTCGATTGATCAATTAATAAATGGGGACCTTTCAACCCTTTAACACACTGACCGTCACAAGCATTTGGATACTTATCAAAACCTATAAAGCCGTCAATGGCTGCTAAAAATATTACCCCTTTCACCATATCCTCATGTATGAAAGCTTCAGAGTCATTGACGGGCACCAACAACCCTAATTGAATCCTGAAGTGAAGACTTCAAATATCGTGTAACAAAAACATTCAATAAGTAACAACGATCCAATCCATTGAAAATCAGAGCACAACAGCCACAAAAAAATGATCAAGGTAAGTTTGTGACATCACAACAACAACAAAGACCGGTGACACCACAGTCTAGTGTAGTTGCTGCAACTGCAAGAGTTCCCGAACAACAACAAACATCCGTAGCCGTATCTACAGACAGAGAAATATTAGTTCCTCAAAAAGAGACAAAGCTACCGCAAAAGCGAACTCAACAACCGCTGATTTGTCCTATTGTTGAAACCAATCAACCTTTTGTGCAAAGAGTAGCTACTGGACCCATGGGAGTAGCAAAAAAACCTTTCACGTTGCGATCTTCTTCGTCTTTACTAAATAGAATAATAGTCAACAAAAATCAATATGGAAGCCTTAACAAAAGAGAATCAATTTTACCATTTCAAAGTCCTTTGTCTCAGTCAGCTATGCATGTGAATGAAGATAATGAACAAATGGAACGAACTCCTCATCATTTAGAGACTCATGGACAAATCCCAACATGGCAGATCCTTCTTCTGCTAGTGAAGACTTGAACGAAACAGATAGTGCAAATACAAGTGCAAAAAAGCTACATCTTCAAGACCACGACATCGTACGGTTGTCCCAAATTGGCCTGACCGGAAATGTTAAATTTGATGAGAAGGAGGAAGCTATACCATTTGGTAAACAATTTTAAAGTTTCAACCTCTAGTGGTTTTCTGTAACTTTTGTATTCTATATTGGGGGTTGAGTAATAGCCCTTTTTTAATCTTACTAAAACCTATTTTCTTGGGCAGATACTGAAGGAAAGCGTCATCTTGTGAAGGGTCTTATTTAATCACAGGATGTTTGGAATGATGTCGGGTTAAGATACTACGTCCAATTTAATGACTTAACTCAACCAATTCGAAAAGGTGGTTCCATTTTCGTAAGTTTCCTTAAAGATGTTGCGAAAAGAGTAAAATTGTGCCCTGTTGGAGAAACCAGTTGGCATGAGGTGGCAATGAAAATGAAAGCTGGTGTTGTGATCCTAGTTACAGTGTGTTTTATTTCTTTCTTTTTCTATTGATCATGTGTTATTCAATCCACTTTCTCCTTTTCATTTTTTTTGGGTGAAATGTAAGCAATTTTATAACCAAAAGCAGAGCAAAGTACAACCTAAGGCCTACTCAATAGAAACTGACTCAGTTTCTAAAAATAGCAGACAAACAAAAACTATACAAACATTAATCCTGAACATCTGATCAAAACAAAAAGAAAAACGACAACTTAGGAGATTAAGGGGCCGTTTGGTTAAGGTTAGTAATCAAAGAGAAAGGTAATCAACTACCCTTATTTTTTCCACCTCATTCCTTTGATGTCGTTTGTTTGCTTGTTTTTGTCATTTCCTTTCCCCACCTCAATCCTCTAAAGTCCTCTACTTCCAAACCCTCCTCCCCCTTATTTTTTTCCATTTCCTTTCCCTACTAACACACCACCACCACACCATAACACTAACCTCCATCAATCTACTAAACCACCAACAAACTCTAGCCCCCACCAATTCACCACCCAATCCCACCCACTACCCCACCACACTGCCACTCATCTCTTCCCTAGGAACCACCCTACCCCACCCAAAGCCACCCACAACCCCACCCATAAAAAAACTGATCTTCCCACCCACAACCCCACAAACGACATCCACACCCAGCTGAACCACCCATAGCCCCACCCAAATCATACCCTACCCACCCACACCTCCAATCGAACTATTCACAACCCTTCTCGAATTCACACCACTACCTAACCTACAATTTTAGGATGCTGCCACCACCATACCAGCAACCCCACCATGCTTTTGTCACCCCACCATCATCCCCATCACTTCCAACATCACCACCAACCACCCTACAACTCACCACCCCCACTACTCTACTATGCACCACCAAAAATACTCCAAAACTACCCTCAAAGGCCTGTAAAAATCACTATAAGCACTTGCAAATACGACAATCATCAACGCTTACAGAAAAATCTACATAAAACCTCCAAAAAATAATTACTAATCCTATCTATGAAAATAACAAAATTGAAAATTTATCTTTTCTTTATGATTTTATATCATCAAATATGATTTTAGAAGATCATATTCACACATAAAAACTCAAAGATCTAGAATTATTATATATGAATTTGACCTTTAAAACTTTATATTATATTTCCCTTATTTTAAAACAAACAACCTAGTAAAAACAAAGGAATCATTTTGTTTTCCATTCCTTTCCCTTTGTTATTACCTTTCCCTTTCCCCTCTCCCAACCAAACGGCCCCTAAGTGTTTTGTAGTCTGTGCACCCATTGTCTCTCAGTTTACTTCCATCTTTGTTGCTCAATGCAATGAAGCCTCCACCCAACTGTATCCTTGATTCTGCAATATAGATCCTCATGATTCCCACAAATCCCAATCCACAACATCCTATTTCTCGTTTGCCAGGTAGACACCAAAGCAGCAAGAATACAAAACACAATGTTCTACATAATTTTAGGAAACCCCAAACACATCGATTCTTTCTCCTTTTCATTTGTTTAATCTAGCAGCCAATATTCTTAACGCTTACATTGGACACTATATGCAATAAAAAGCATGACAAATAGAAGAAGTATAGATATTTTTTAACGGATACATACTTTGATCAAATTTATGATCATAAACCTAATGGAATAAAAATGGATAATTGGTCACATTTGGTTAATTATTGGTTCTGATCTGAATTTAAGGTATATCACATTGAATGTCATATTCTAAATTGGTCAAATATGTACAAACTAAGTAGTCTTTTTTATTCTATTTTACTTTTTTATTTTCAGAAATTATCCAAACTTGGAAAAGATGCTCGAGCTTCACTAGGACATGCTCATGTTAGTGGTGCTACAAGCTTTGCTAATCGAAGAGTTGATCTTGTATATGTTTTCCCTCATACCTACCATTAACTGATGTGCATTAAAAGTAGTTTGTTCATTTGTTTTCCATGTTACCGTTTTATATTCATATACTATTTAAATTATTTTTTATTGTTTCCTAATTATTATTTTTGGCCATTTTACAGCAAGAGAAAAAGGAAAATTTCGTGAACTTGATTTCGATAAATCAGTGTACACGAAAAAAGATGGAAGTTTTAAAGAAGCCACCCTATCTTGTCAATTTCGGGTATTCTTTGTATTGCATTAAATTCAAGCAATCAATGATTTTGTTGTAGAAGCCTTACATATTTGTTGGGATCATTTAATAGGATGATGTAAACATGAACGTTAAAGAAAGCCTCGCAAGTTCTTCCAAGTCCAAAGATGACATTGAGAATGAGGTTTTTAATGACCTTATGTATAATGGTGATGTTCCTACATGCCTGCTAAACTATGGCTTTGGAGTGAAGCAAAGTCACATCTTTGGGGTGCAAAGCTTGCTAAGGACGGAAGGGTCTAGCTATTGAAGTCGTAGTATGATTGAAGTGGAGAACTTAAGGAACACATTATCAACAGTTAAGAAGCAAAATGAAGACCTTCAATAGAGTAATCAAGCCTTAGAGACTAAGATTGATGAAACAAATAATACCTTTAAGCTAGTTGTTTCTCATTTGGCTCAAGTTTTGAAGGAAGTGCAAAATGGAAATTGTTCGGCGCAACTCCAAGATGGTGCAGAATAAGCAATAAATTCTATCGATTCTCAGGTTTGAACAATTTTGTAACTTTCTTATCCATCATGCTTCTGTTTTACTTCTTAATTTCATAAATTTTAAGATTTGCATAAATCCATGCGTATAATTATATAAAGTGTAAACAATTATACTCCGAATTTTCTATTATTGAATGTTCTTTTGATTGAAAGATCATCTGTGTTGTCTAATTCCCTGGTTGTCTCATTTCAGTTGTTTTATTCAATACTCTGTTTGTGTTTGCTTTGTTATTCCCCGAGTTGTCATACAATAAACCGATAATTTGGAATGGAAACCTGATTCTATATCTCTCTCTCCCAAGAGACTTATGCAGATTGATTTGATGAGGATTTTTTAGCATGACCAATATTAGGTCCTCCCAAATGCAAGGGTTAAGTTACTGAACCTCTTGTTTAACTTTTCATGTGTATGATTTGTGTTGTAGCTGAAACGTAAAGCGTGTCTTTTAACTGTTACATATATATATAATGCACATAGGTATTTGACATATACATATAACTATCACCTCGCAGATTCTGATTGTTCGAAGAGACGATATCTGAGTTTTGCTACAAGTCTTATTTTTGAGTGGGCGTATATATGGATTAATGAAAGTGGATTTTTGTTGTTTTTCCTTAATTTTCTATATCTTGTTATCATAATCATTACAAGTATTCTAGCTTAGTGTTTATTTGGCAAAAAATAGCTCAACCTTTTTTGTTAATTTAGAGTTACATTTTTATATAAGCAACTCTTAGTCTTAAATTGGTTTTTGTATTATTAGAACTTATTTATGTATATTTGTATCTGATTTAACTTAATGATTGGTTAAAAAATTCTTTTAGGATAGTTCCTATCTGGTGTTTTGCAATTTACTTTTTTATATAGGTTCATCCCCAACACATCAGCTACGGGTGTTGACAATGCACACTACTGCTCATATAAGGTAGTCTTCGGAACCATAATTTGTCTTGTATTTTGGTTTTATTTGTTTGATTTATTGTGCATGCTGATGGGTTTTTTTGTTGATTGTGTTACACAGATGGGTGTACATACAGTTGCAGGAGATGACATTGGGGTTTTAGAATGTGTTAGGACTCATGAAGTTGCTTAACTTGCACCAAAAATAGCTCCTTCTTGATGAGTTTTTTGCCCACATTAATCACATTCGATTTAAATTATAACTACTCCCCTCTCTGAGAAAAGAAACGTGCTTTTTAAGGCTGTAAATTTAATTAATTAGTGAATGTTTATTGATCGAGAACGAGTTCTTTGAACTTTACTAATGCTTTTGGGACAATGTCAACCAATTAAGTGTTTTGCCATCAATTTTGATTATAAAATTTGTATATGAATATATATGTATATGTGTGTGTTTGTGTGTGATGTTGCATACTATCTAATCTAATTTTATAGCTGGATTATTCATTAATATTATTTTGTATTTAAGAAAAAATGAAAATTCATGACAGTGTGACTACGAAAAGCATCTCTATTTTCATTTTAATGTGGCTTACATTATGAAGCTAGTGACTACAAAAGTTGTCACGATTCATAGATAATGTGCCTGTAAAAAGCGTCACAATTCATAGATAATGCGACTACAAAAAAGGTGTCACAAAAGTCTATTTATGGACCTTAAAAATTTTCATAATGATTGTATTATGTAACAATAAAGTGTCTTAATTATATAAAAAATAGACTCCTAAAAGCGTCCCTATGATGAATTGTGATGCTTTTTACTGTCACTGTATGACATAAAAAGCATCACAATTGGCCTTATTTTCTTGCAGTGTTGGTACCCAATAAAAATAGTAACATGTAACATAGTAAGTTATGATACAAATATTGATCACAACTTCTAAGGTTTGTTTGAAGCTACAAAGAAGGGTGCGACCATGGGGGAATTAATTGCTTATGAAGACTCAAGTCTAATGGGTACATCTAAGGTTAGGATTTGTGAGTGCATGGTCACACATATCTAGGTGGGCACGCAAATCAATGGAAAGATATGGTTGATAAGGGGAATAAGTTGGTTTTTGCCTATGAGTTTTCTCCCACTTCACTTGATAGGGTTTTTCTCATTTTAGGCATTGAATCTTTTATTTCTTGTGGAGTCTTGATCATCATTGAAGGTTTCTTGATTAAAATATTGGATCTTGAAAGGTTTCTTGAAGATTTGAAGCAAATCTTGACAATTGCGCAAAACTAAAGCAAGCCTTGTGGCGAGATTTTGACTATTTTCTTGAACATTTGGGTCCTTAGATTTTTTTGTGTATTTTTGGTTGTAATTTGCTGATTATCTTGTTGATTAGTTAGTTAGGAAGTTTGTTAGGATAAAATCATGATTAGATAGAGTTTCTTAGAGTTCGTTAGCAAGATAAGATTAAGATGCAGTGATGATGTGGCAATCTTATCTTGAGTTGTCATTAGGGGCGTGTTTAGCTTGTTTTGTGCGTGTATTTTTAGCTTATTTTGGTAGGATTTTGTTGATGATTATTCCTATAAATAGTCTCAACATTAAATTGTAAAATTCAGATTTGAGAATTGAATAAATGTTTTATTTGTTTACTTAAAACAAAATATTCGAAAGATTTGAGAGTTGGTGGAAATTCCTTTAAGCTCTTGTGCCACTACAAAAAAAGGTCGATATAGCGATGGATTATTAGTGACGGATTGAATTCCGTCACTAGAGTAGGAACGGATTTGAGATAATCCGTCACCAAAACAATTTAGGGAACTTATTTTTTGCTGCAAATAGTCCAACTCCCTACAAAAAAAAAGCTATTATTTGCTGCGGTTTTCCCAAAAAAAAATTAAAAAATAAAAAGAATTATTTTTTTGCAATTTTAAACCCTAAATAACAGCTAAACCGTTACAAATACATAAAGGTTGTCATTTCCGTCAGAATAATTACAGCAAGGTAACTAATCAAGCTTTAATATCATTCAAAATTGCACAATTTAAAGATAGTTTGCTATGTGATGTTTGTCCCATGGATGCGTGTCATATTCTACTTGAAAGACCTTGGCAATATGATATATTTGTTCAATATGATGGTAGATGTTTATGTCATTAAGAAGCATGTTCATGATAATCCTGTTGCATTGAATCCATTGAAAGCTATGAATGTTAAGAAACAAGTGAACATAAAGAACAAGAAAGGTGCATTTTTTACGAGTGCTAGGGAGGTGGAAAGGGAGTTGAAATCTTGTGACCAAGTCTTTGTTCTCATGGATAAGGAAGTACAAGAAGGTTCCTCGTTCATTGCGCGTATTTTGAGGCCTTTGTTGGATGAATTTGAAGATGTGTTTCCAAATGATTAACCACCAGGATTAACACCTATGAGGGGCATTGAGCATCAGATAGATCTTGTTCCTAGGGCTCAAATTCCAAACAAGCCAGCTTATAGATGCCACCCAGAGGAAACAAAGGAGATTCAAAGAAAAATTGAGGAACTAATGGAACGTGGATATGAGAGGGAGAGTATGAGTCCGTGTGCAGTTCCTAATTTAATTGTTCCTAAGAAAGATGGCACTTGGAGAATGTGTATTTATTCAAGAGCAGTTAACAACATCACCATCCAATATGGATTTCCAATTCCAAGATTAGATGATTTACTTGATGAATTGTATGGTTCTAATGTGTTTACTAAAATTGATCTTAGGAGTGGGCATCATCAAATTCGTATAAAAGAAGGTGATGAGTGGAAAACAGCTTTCAAGACTAAGTTAGGGCTTTATGACTGATTGGTCATGACTTTTGGTCTTACTAATGCACCTAGTACCTTCATGAGACTCATGAATGAAGTTTTTAAGCCATACGTTAGAAAGCTTATTACTTAGATGAAATCTTAGTTTATAGTAGAAGCAACGAAGATCATCTACATCATCTAAGGGGTGTGTTCGAAACTTCAAGGCAACAAAAACTATATGGGAAGCTAGAAAAATGCTATTTCACGGCTCCTAGTGTCACGTTTTTGGGATATGTGGTCTCAAAAGATGGTGTTTCTGTGGATCAAACAAAGGTTGAAGCAATCAAGACTTGGCCTACTCTAACTAATGTCACTGAGGTCCGTGCTTTTCATGGTTTAGCTTCGTCTTATAGGAGGTTTGTGAAAAAACTTTCATCTATTGTAGCTCTTATGACTGAGTGTATAAAGAAAGACAAGCCTTTTGAATGGACTAAGGAGGCGCCAAAAGCTATTGAGAAGAACAAAGAGATGCTATGCAAAAAGCATGTTCTTGCATTGCCTGACTTTACAAGATCTTTTTGAAGTTGAAACTGATGCAAGTAATGTGGGGACTAGAGCAGTATTGGTTCAAGGAAAGAGGCATATTGCTTATTTTAGTGACAAGTTGAATGGAGCATGGTTGAACTATTCTACTTATGATAAGGAGTTTTATGCAATTGTTAGAGCTCTTGATCATTGGAGTCATTATCTCAAACCTCACCATTTAATTCTACATTCTGATCATGAATCATTGAAGCATATCAATGGTCAACAAAAGTTGAGTCGTAGACATGCCAAGTAGGTGGAATTTCTAAAATCTTTTCACTGTTCATCAAAGTACAAAGAAGGCAAGTCTAATGTTGTTGCAGATGCTCTCTCACATAGGTATGCTCTTATTAGTGTTTTGAATTGCAAGTTACTTGGACTAGATATGATCAAAACATACTATGAGCATGATGATAGTTTTGGTCCTATATTGCAACTAATGCACAAGGGTGTTGTGGGATCTTTTGTTATGCATGGTGGGTTCTTATTCAAGTGTAATAAATTGTGTGTACATAAATGTTTAATTAGAGAGTTTTTTGTTGGAGAGGCATATGGAGGAGGATTAGCAAGGCATTTTAGCATTAATAAAACTCTAAACATGTTACAAAAACACTTCTATTGGCCTAAGATGATTTTTGATGTTGAAGCTATCATATTTCAATGTGCTATTTGTTAAATGGCGAAGGCTTCTTTTCATCAAGGTCACCACACACCGTTGTCTGATCCTGAAGGTCCTTGGGAAGATATATTCATGGATTTCATTGTGCGATTACCTAGAACTGCAAGAAGCAAAGGTTCTATCATGGTTGTGGTGGACAGATTTTCGAAGATGGCGTACTTTACACCTTGCCATAAAACTGATGATTGTATGAATGTTGTAGATTATTATTTCAGGGACATTGTGAGACTTCATAAAATTCCAAAGACAATTGTAAGTGAAAACATACAAAGTTCATGAGTACATCATATCATCCTCCAACTGATGGGCAGGAGTGTTGTTGTGTGGTTTGGTGAGCAAGACTCAAAAGGATTGGGATTTGAAGCTTGCACATGTAGAGTTTGCTTACAATAGGTCACCTACATTTTCTACAAAACACTCGCCATTTGAGGTAGTGTATGGTGTGAATCCAAAGTTACCTATTGATGATGTCGATATTCCAAAGGGTGAGTTGGTGCACAAAGATGCGTTGGCAAAAATTGAGTACATGCAAAAGCTACATGCATAAGTTAGAGCTAGAATTGAGAAGGTGAATGATAAATACAAAGCTCGTGCAAATAAGCATCGCCATCAACTTGAATTCAAGGAAGGAGAATTGTTTTGGCTACACCTAAGGAAGGACAGGTTCCCTAACAAACGCAAGAACAAACTCATGCCTAGGTGTGATGGTCCACTCAAAGTTTTGAAGATGATTGGTGACAATGCTTATCAATTGGAATTGTCAGGTGAATATGGGGTCCATGCTAAATTTAACATTGGTGACTTGACTCCTTATGTTTCTGATGATCAACTTCGAGGTTTGGGGATAAACTGTTTTGAAGAAGGGGAGGATGATACAAATATTGATCACAACTTCGAAGGTTTGATTGAAGCTGCAATGAAGGGTGCAACCATGGGGGAATTGATTGCTTATGGAGACTCAAGCCTAATAGGTGCATCTAAGGTTGGGGTTTGCATGTGCATGATCACATATACCTAGGTTGGCACGCAAATCAAGGTAAAGAAATGGTTGATAAGGGGAATAAGTTGGTTTTACCTATGAGTTTTCTCCCACTTCACTTGATAGGGTTTTTTCTCATTTCAGGCTTTTATTGATTTGATTCATAGTGGTCTATTACCCATCATATTTTTTCTACAGGTCGAGGGAAATACGTTCTTGAAGGTTTCTTGATTATAATATCGAATCTTAAAAGGTTTCTTGAAGATTTACTCAAAAACTTGGAAAATCCGCAAAAACGAGCAACAAGGAGTGGCGAGTTTTTGAACGGTTTTTGATGTTTTTGGACAATATGTTTTCCTTGAAAACAGGAGGAATTTGCTGGATATTCTGGTTTATTAGTTTGTTAAGAAGTTTGTTCAATTAAATTCTTGTTAGTTAGAGTTAGTTAGAAGTGGTTGTAAAGATAAGAACAAGTTGCATGGTGAGGTGGCAAATCCTATCTTGAGTTTGTTGTGTAGCTTGTGCAAGTGGAAAAAGTGGCATCACTAGTACACAAAAAACACATTTTTTGCATTACATTTGCTGCGGTTCTTTGGGATTTTTAAAGGACCGCAGCAAATAAGTATAGGTGATATTGTTGTATCGAATTATTTGTTGCGGCTGAAAGAACACAGCAGCAAATAACTATTTGCTGCGGTTTTTTTAACTTATTTACTACGGTTAGAGAACAGCAGCAAATAAAACAAAACAAAAAAAATCAACCCATGCTTAAGCCCTGGCCCAAAAAACATTCGATTATATTAAAATCTCCTAACCCTAACTCTAACTGTCCTACCCTTCATTCTTTACTCCACACAAAAACCCTAACTCACTCTCTTTCTCAACGAAAATCTGTAAATCTCCTTTTCAATTTCAAAGCATTCATTCTTCTTCAATTCATTGAATCATTCTTCATCTTCATTTCGAGGTAACTGCTTTCTGTTTTTTTTTCCTTTTTAAACTCAATTTTGTTTGATTGTTAAAGGTTTAAGTTTATTTTGATCTGCTTTTGTAACACCCTAGAATTTCCTAACTTCTTACTTCTTATTTTTCAGGAAAACATATTAAATTATTAAGGATTATACTTATTAAAACTTCTAAATATGGAAAAACCAAAGTATTACCGCCACCGTGATAACGGCTAAGGCATTTATCAAATTACTACAGCGGAAGTCTGAAAACCAAAACAATTTAAAACTAAATTTCAAAATAATCTCAAATTAAAAATCAACTTTAAACTTATTAAACTTCAGAACCATATTAATGGCCCTTGAAAACCAAACCAAAACAAATATTAAGTCTTTAAAAATCAAATAACATCCAAAATAAATGTTAGTTTTCATAACCAATTAAAATAAAGTAAAACTACAAAACACAGCAAGCGCTCTCACTCCAGCTCATCCTGAAATGACTTATGCCCACTTGTACCTACACCTTTTCTTTTACTAAACTACTACTCACCACAAATGGGTCATTGTAGGTCCAAGTCCAAGACAAAGCCATGTACACAAAACAAAGAGTAAGCAAAGCTAAGTACATAGTTACTAAAGACTATGGAACAACAATAAGATATAAAACATGCACTCAACTTACCTTTGACAACCTTTTACCATTACATGGACTCAATTAAATTAATTATTATATTTACTTATGGATCCTGCATCGAACGGGTTTCCTCCTTGAAAATCATCGCTCTATTGGGCACCAACTTGGGAGCAACTCCAAGAAGGTATTGCTATGTCACATAAAGTGACGAATATTCAGCGCATTAATAATAGAAAAGAGTACGTCTTGTACTCCAATTAGAAGTTATAGATCACTATTCCATACGACTCCCCCCATTGTTCATACTCAAGGTATATACGTTCCAAGAGTTTTGATGCAAGTCCTCTTACACTTTACGTGATTTAACAGGTTTAGCAATGTTATGACTCTCATACAACATCACATAAAGACATGCATCAATTCAAGTAAGTCAATTTAATTATCTTCAACTTAAGGTGATTCCAAATTAATCTTATGTGTGTACTTTAATTAAATTGAACTTCTTTTACCACACATTAACTGTGAGTGGCTAATTACTTACTTTCTTCATGACCACACATTAAACTTTGAGTGGCAACATATCTAAAATAATTGCTCATAACTACTTTTGATCATGTGAATAAAAATTCACAACTACCTTTCTTGTTGATTAAGTAACTAACCTACTTAAAAATAACATCCTTCCTCGATCAATAACTATTGGCCAAATTAAACTGATCATAACATTCCAATTCAAGCTTATAAAAAATTTAAGTTTCTATTTAACATGGAAAGCCATCATACTTTAAGAACATGCTACTAAAAACTTGTCATGCGCATAAATTCAGGATTCAAAACAAACATACAAGATTTCATGCAATCAAGAATTGCACAAGCATGCATTCTAACTCTTTTGTTTGTTTTTAGTACTTACGTACCTTGTAAAGTAACGGTGATCCGCCACGACTTCTAGAAGTGGACTAGTTCAAAGTCTCCTACATAGGGAAAAACCAAAACTAAATTAAAACCTTGGTAACTAAATTCTACAACAACTATAACTAATTTCTATATTGGAAATTTTGTCCCAAAACTTCCTTATATGGTCTCTATTCAATTCCATACTACACTTTAACTTTTCTATTGTAACCTTACATAGTTTTCGAGACTTATTTATGCTTTATAAAACCTTAGTATAGTTTTTATGCCACTTTAGAAAAGTGGACAGCAATGTAAAATTATCAAAACTCCTTGAAAATCTTCAAAAACCACATAAATCATTCATACAATGTATTACTTAATTTATATGACCAATTTATGCTAATTACATACTTTAAAAGCCTAATTATTCACCTTATAAATTCTGGACAGCATGTTAAATATGCTTAAATTCACTTTTAAACTTCATAAAACATACTAAAAATTATATGTAGCATCATAGAATTCATATGTGATCATACTAGCATAATATGAACACTTCAAACTTACTTTAACTTGTTTTTATTAAAATTTGTAAACTTTAAAGTCATGAAAAACTTTAAAAAAAAAAAAAAACATCAAAATTTCATGATAACACTTTTCTACAATCAACTAGCATAATTATGAAACAAATCTATACTTTAGAACAATTTTTCATAAACCAAAACATCATCAAAATATTTATTCAATTGAATTTCATGATTATAAATTTTCGACAGCAATTTATTTTATTTTCAAAGCCTTTAAAAGTCAATCTAAACTTCATAAAATCATCATATAATCAGACAACAATATTTCATGATCAATATATTAAAGTTTAAACATGAAACTCATGAAAATTCATTACTTGCATAGTTTATAAACCCTAATCTAAAATTTCATGAACAACAATTTTAATTCATGGCTTAAAACAAATCATACTTTATTAAAACATAATCAAAACTCATAAAAACATGATTAAACATAAGTATGAACATGAATTTGCAAGATTGAATCAAAAAGAAAGAAGTAGATTTTTTTTTAATAAAGATTTTCGTAGAATACCAAAATCGGGGAGGAGGTGGCAGCGGCGACGGCAGGCAGCGGTGATCAGCGGTGGCCGGCGAAGGGGGTCCGGCTGGCACGGATCCCGAAGCAACCCAAAAAAAATTTTCCTAACTGCGCAACTGTAGTTTTTTTTTCTTCTTTTTTTTTCGGAAATCACAAGCCCCTTTCTTTCTTTTCTTTCCTTTCTCTCTTCTCTCTAAATTTTTGAAATCCTAATGACTAGTATGAGCAAGAAATCTTAAATTTTGGGTTTTAAGGGGTATTTATAGGCCCCAAAGTCAGATTTGGAAAAGCCCATACTAATCCTAACAAGTGGTAATTACCTTTAGGCCCTTGCCTCAAATTAAATTAGGAAACTTTTGAAAATTCTATTTTAAGAAGCCTTTTAAAATATTTTTAAACATAAAAATATTATTTAAGAAGACAAATAACTACTTTCAACCAAAACATATTGTTTATTTTATTATTATTATTTTTTTTTATTTAATATGCTCATCGACATATTTATTTTTTCAATAAAAATATTAAAATCATACAAATAAAGTACAAGAATACTTTCTTAAAATACGTGAATATGTGGGATATTACAGTTTATCCCCCTTAAAAGAAGTTTCGTCCCGAAACTTTGTGTAGATTAGCGTATGGAATTTGAATAAAGAATACATTAACTTTGAACTTTCTTACTGAAACACTATGTTGTTGTAGACTTTAGACACTTATTGACAACTTTTGTAGACAAACATAAAACTTCTTACTTAAAAGTCATGGAAACTCTAAAACTTGCAAAAAAAGAGGGTAAAAACATGCGAAAAACATGTCGCTTTCTACCCCCCTTAAGAATCGAGTTACGTCCCCGTAACTCTGCTACTAACCTGAAATAGTTCTGGGTATTTTTCTCTCATCAAATCTTCAGCTTCCTAAGTAGCTTCTTTGGTTTCTTGATAAGACCACAACACCTTCACTATTTTGACACTCTTTCTACGATTATCTCTGACCTTACTATCTAGGATTTTAATTGGCGTCTCTTCATAGGTCAAACTTTGGTCTAACTCTATTGTTTCTGGTTGTAAGACTTGTGACTCGTCTGGCACATACTTCCTTAGTTGAGACACATGAAAAACATTGTGAACTTTTCTCAACTCCATTGGTAGTGCTAACTTATAAGCTACCTTTCCCAACCCTTTGAAAGATATCATAGGGTCCTATGTATTTTGGGCTTAACTTTCCTTTCCTTCCAAATCTCATCACCCCTTTCATTGGTGATACCTTAAGTAACACCTTGTCGCCAACTTCAAACACAACTTCTTAGCGTTTTTTGATCCGCATAGGACTTTTGTCTATCTTGTGCTGCTTGAATCTTTGCTTGTATTACTCTAACTTTCTCGGTGGTTTCCTCTATTAACTGAGGTCCTAGAACCAATGTCTCACTTATGTCGTTCCAACACAAAGGGCTCCTACACTTCCTTCCATGCAAAGCCTCAAAAAGTGCCATGCCAATACTTGCATGGTAACTATTGTTGTATGAAAACTCAATGAGATCCAAGTGATCCTCCCAATTCCCTTGAAAGTCCATTACACTAGCCCTTTGCATATCTTATAAGGTTTGTATGGTTCACTCTGTTTGTCCATCAGTTGCTAGATGGAAAGTTGTACTCATCTTCTAGGTTATACCAAAGTTCTCCTGAACACTTTCCAAAATTTTGAAAGAAACCTAGAATCCCTATCCGACACGATATCCTTTGGAACTCCATGTAGCCTCACAACATGTTTTATGTAAGCCCTTGCAAGTTGTTCCATTTTCCAAGTCTCTTTCATGGGTATAAACACTGCTGACTTAGTAAGTCTATCCCCCACTACCCATATGGTATCATTCTGATTCTTAGACTTTGGCAAGAAAGTCACAAAGTCCATTGAAATGCAGTCCCATTTCCATCCTAGTATTTCAAGTGGTTGGACTTCTCCTTGAGGCCTCTTATGCTCAAATTTAACCTTTTGACAAGTAAGACATTTACTCACAAATTCAGCCACTTCTCTCTACATCCTAGGCCACCAATACATCTTCCTTAAATCCTTGTAAAGTTTGTCACCTCCAGGATGCACTGTATACGGGGTATTATGACCTTCTTCCATGATTTTACGTTTCAAATCTTCACATTTCTGTGGTAGACACCACCTTCCCTTATACCTTAAACTTCCATCCTCATAAATCTTAAAATCTATAGGCTTTCCTGCTTTCAACTTTTCCTTAATTATGTCCAGTTTTACATCTCCTTCTTGGTTCTTCTTAATTTCCTCGAGTATTGTTGGTTGGATACTAAGATTACAAAGAATTCCTTCCAACTCTCCCTCCTTCACTATTTCCAAACTCAATCTCTCTATGTCCTTACATAGCCCACTAGGAACCACCAAGGTATTCACTCCATGTTTTGTTTTACTGCTTAGAGCATCGGTTACCACATTGGGTTTCCCTTCATGGTACTGGATATTTAGGTCACAATCCTTGATCAATTCAAGCCATCTCCTTTGTCCCATATTTAAATCCTTTTGAGTGAAAAATTACTTTAAACTCTTGTGGTCTGAGTATATCCTACATTTCACCCCATATAAATAATGTCTCCATATTTTCAAAGCAAACACTATTGCTGCAAACTCTAGATCATGAGTAGGGTAGTTAACCTCATATGGTTTCAATTTCCTCGAAGCATAAGCTATCACCTTTCTATTTTGCATTAACACACATCCCAAACCATTTTTAGAAGCATCACTATATACATCATAAGAGTGACTTCCATCGGGCAATGTCAGTAATGGAGCTGTACTCAAACGCTCTTTCAAGGTCTGAAATGCGTCTTCACACTTACTACTCCACTCAAATTTACAGTCTTTCTTCATTAACGAAGTCATGGGTTTAGCAATCCTTGAAAATTCTTTCACAAACATCCTATAGTAACCTGCTAACCCTAAGAAACTCCGTACATCCGTTACACTCTTAGGTGTAGGCCACTCCTTATTTGCTTCAATTTTGGCTGGAACTACTTCAACCCCCTCTTTAGACACAATATGCCCCTAGAATGCTACTTTCTCCAACTAGAACTCACATTTCGAAAACTTAGCATACAACTCATTCTCCCTTAAAGTCATCAAGATTGTCCTCAAATGTTCCATATGTTCTTCCTTACTCTTAGAATACACCAAGATGTCATCAATGAAAACGACCACAAAGTTATCCAAAAAACTGTTTGAAAATGATGTTCATTAAATCCATAAAAATTGTTGGCACATTGGTTAACCCAAAAGGTATAACAGTGAACTCATAGTGTCCATACCTAGTGCGAAAAGCAGTTTTCGGTATGTCCTCATCAGCAATCCTCAATTGATAGTATCCTGACCTCAAGTCAAATTGCAAAAACAAAAGTAGCTCCTTTCAATTGATCAGACAAGTCATCAATTCTCGACAACGGATACTTATTCTTAATTGTCACTTTATTCAGCTCTCTATTGTCAACACATAACCTCAGACTCCCATCTTTCTTCTTCACAAATAGTACTGGTGCTCCCCAAGGTGAAGCACTAGGCCTAATGTACCCCTTTTCCAACAAATCCTGCAACTGTTCCTTCAACTCACTCATTTCTGCAGGCGCCATCCTATAGGGTGCTTTGGAAATAGGTGTTGTTCCTGGGACTAAGTCTATGGTAAAGTCAATTTCTCGTTTAGGTGGTATTCCCGGAATCTCCTCTGGAAATACATCAAGAAAGTCCCTCACTACTTCAATATCCTCAGTTTTAGCAGTCTCAACATGATCCAAATCTCTCACACTACAAAGGTAGATTGGAAAACCTTTCTTTACAAACCTAGCAAACCTCATTACTGACACTATTTTGTTGTGTTTCGGTCTTCTTGCCCTCCAATATCTCACCTTCTTACCCTTATTCATCAACGAGATCTTCTGTGGTTCACATAGAATCTCAGCTTTATGTTTACTCAACTAATCCGTCCCTAGGATCACTTCTAACTCACCTCATTCAAACTCGATTAGGTTAGCCTTAAACTCCACTCCCTCAATTTCAATAGGAACATCTTGAAATCTCCTTGAACATTGCACTTCTTGTCCAGAAGGTAACACTATTGACGTATCTACTGCATCTACCTTTCCCAACACAGGTTTTAACTTTTCTAGGAGTTTAGTGGAAATAAAAGAGTACGTTGCACCAGAACCAAAAAAATTTTGATAGGAAAAGAGTGAATAGAAAAGGTACCAGTGATCGCATCCTTATTAGCATCCGCTTCACTTCGAGCCATCACATTCAGCTTTCCAGTGTTTGAGGTCTTAGTCTGTCCTCCTCCATTACTCCCATTCCGACTTCCGGCTTGAGATGTCAACTTTCCTCCCATAATTCCTTGAAAACCCTTTTGTTGTCCCCCAGCTGAATTTCCCCTAGTTTAAGAATTTTGTCCCTCCTTTCCTTTGTTCTTATAGAAGCACTCATACTCACGGTGTCAAAGTTTGTTACACAACCGACAAGTCATTGGGTTTCCTGCACAGTCCTTTCCTAGGTGATTGTTGGGACACTTCTTGCAAAAGTAAACACGCCCTCCTTGACTAGCCACCTGATTTCTATTCCCATTTCAAGGAATAGGCTTCCAGAGTTTCCCCTATTACCCTGGAAGTTATTGTTGAAACGAGGTCTCTTATATCCACCATGATTCCCTTGTTGGTTGAAGTTTCCTCCACCATCCTTCCTTTTCTCCCTCATCTCACCCTCATTCTGTACCTCCTTCTTCTTTTGGTCTATGTCATACAAGTGTGCAGCTCTACCATATAAGTCATCCAAGAATTCAAAGATCTGTCAAGCTAGTTGTGACTGTAAGTCTAAGGGTAACCCTCTTTCAAAGCGACTAGCCTTCAACCTCTCAGTTGCTACAGCCTTAGAAGCAAACCTAGACAATTCTATAAAGTTAGAGTAGTACTCAGTAACAGACATACTCCCCATCTTAAGTTCTAGAAACTCCTCAGCCTTCTGCTTCTGAAGAAACACATGGTAGAACTTATTAAGGATTTGCTCCTGGAACATTTCCTAATTAAATCCTGGTAGAGCCCTTATTACAGCCTCATTTTGTGACCACCATAAATTTTCTTCTACCCTAAGATAATACACACCGTGGTTCACTTTAAGTCCCTCTGGACTCTCAACTGCCCCAAACAACTTATTAAACTCTCTCAACCATCCCTCTAGAACAGTTGGATTCAGCTCTCCTTGGTAAGTGGGTGGCTTACTTTGAGAAATTTTCTTGAAGAGTTCCCCAGCAGGGTCACTACCATTTCCATTTCCTCTGGCAGCTAACTGTTCAGCTAAAGTAGCTAATTGCCTCACTACTTCATTCAGCTGATTGTTGTTACGTTCAACCATTCTATTTCTCCTGTAGAGGAAAAGACCTTTGTATTAAATTAAGTCTAACTAAAAGTTAGGACAACATAGACTTAAATCGTAAAACACTTTCTTATTTCATATAGCGAATGATTCAACTTTGTCTTGATTGTTTTCACAACCATTAAAATAAGAATAAAGCACATAAGAAATAAAAGAATTTCCCTTGGTTCTATTCTACTTGAGGCTTTAAATCATAAAATAAATTTACTACTCAACTCTTCTCATCATTTCTTATGGCTCACTGCCACTTATTCAAACTAAGGTAAACATTAACTTAAACTGTTCAACTAAACATTAGAAACATTAAACATCAATAGTTAACTAGATCTAAACAAACTCTCTAAACATTAACATTATTTTTCATGTCTCTTAACCTCACATATTACCTTGGTATGAACTCCGGGTCATTCTTAGTGTCAACCTCCATTTCTTCATCTGTTCCTTCTTCTTCTCCTTCCATGTCCTCCTCAGGATCTGATTCTTTTTTCTCTTCTTCAGATTCGGTTATCAAGTCAACATATACCGGGATTACTGGGTCTGGGTTCTCAATTTCATAATACAAACTATCCCTTGACTCATCAGTCTTCGAACCCGTAGGAGTCTCCTCCGCCATTAGGTCTTCACTTCCTTGGCTAACTTCTGGGCTTGGTGCGGGCGGGGTCTCCTCACTTGCATTCATTTGTTGGTACTCCTGCTCCTTCCTAGCAATATACCCCTCCAAGAACCTCCAATCACAACCCCACTGACCAACAGCATCCTTATACTTAGAATAGTTTGGAAGGCCTCCAACAAAATGGAAATCACTAAATTTCGCCTTAATCTCTAACACTAGTAGAAAAATGACCATTAGTAACGCCCCTTTAGTATCGTTTTTAAAAAAAACGATACTAATAACTGCTATTAGTATCATTTGTTTGCCAAAACGACACTAATGTGTTTCTATTAGTATCGTTTTCTTGAAAAACAATACAAATAGAAACACATTAGTGTCGTTTTTTTTTAAACGATACAAATAATAACACATTAGTGTCGTTTTTTTTTAAAAACGATACAAATATGAACACATTAGTGTCGTTTTTTAAAAAACGATACAATTGATAAAACAAAATAATAACGACACTAATGTGTTTTTATTTGTATCGTTTTTAAAAAAACGATACAATTGATAAAACAAAATAATTCGATAAATTATGTGTTTTTATTTTCACTCACAACCTCTCAACTCTCAACCTCTCATTTCTCACTCACCAATTTGCAACTCTCACCTCTCAACTAACATCTCTTGGAGAATCCGCCGGCGAATCAACTGGAGACGCCGTCACTGGAGAAATCACTAGACTAACAGCAGCCGGTGAACTCGCCGGAGTAAACGCCAGCAATCACCAACAACGCCATTCAATTTCTTCGCCATTCAATCTCGAAGCTAGGGTACAGATCCGAACTGTTTTGCTGCGGTATTTTAATTTCAATTTCAATTTTAAGCTAGGGTTCAGATTCAATTTAATCTCAGTATAATCTATAGTTTTAATTTCAAACTGTTTTGCTAGGGTTCAAAGGAATTAATTTTTTTTTACATTAAATTTTGAGTTTCGAACTTCTTCGATTTTGTTTGAATTCTAGGGTTTTGATTTTTCTGATGTCTCTATGATTTGATTGATTGAATTGATTTTCGATAAATTATTTTCGATTTTGTGATTTTAATTGTGTTCTGAGGGTTTTAACTGTTGTTTTGTTCTTTAATTCGTTGTTTCTTATTGATTTTTTTGACGTCTCTACCCACTTCTTACTACATTCCATAATTCACATATTTGCGCTCAATCTATTCTCAACATTATATTAATGGGTTGTTAAAAAAATAATTCTGTTGACAGGAAAAGCGAAAGAATTCGATTCTCCTACAAGGTTACTCAAGAGCCCATCACTTTTTGGAGCATTGGTACAGGAATATGCAAATCGCTCATCTAGTCTGTAGTCCTAGTAATTTAATTGGGTAACAAATGCTTTATTCTCTGAAATTAATCGATGATGTCATTGCATGCTTCTAACTGTAATTTTGAGCTTAACTGTAATCTAAGAATGCTACTGTGCGCGCAATTATTAAGGGATCAACAACATTTTGTACTAGTGCTGGTTTTCCGGGGAAGAAAGATCGAAATGGTGTTAGGTAGATATTGTTGATATAGATATGTAAGTAATTTTATTGCCTTGAAAGATATTGTTACATGTTTTTTTTCTGAGCAGAAAACTTTTACCAAACAGATGTAGCTACATTTGTTGCATACTTTTACTCATGATGTTATAAGGTACTGCTGGGGAAATTTTCCAGCCAAAGATTATTTGCCTTCTTTTTTGAGGAAAAAATGTCATCATGTCAACTTATGCATGTAGAAACATCGAAAAATGAAACTCTACAATTTGACACCATCATATACAGATAGTCGTATCTAATTTTCAACTGATCTCGTCAATAAAACAACTTTAAAATGTAGTTTTCTTGGTTAACTAAACACATTTTCTGTATATAGGCTTCGTTTGTTTTATTTATGGAAGGAGCAACGATGTAACTAACTACACAGCAGATCAAGTCATGTAGCTAATAAATTTGATTAATTATCAACTTGTCTCATACTAAATTTTGGTGCTTTTCATAAGAAATAATGCTTAAAAGCTTTGAACCTTTCATGGAAAAAATATTGTTTGCATGAAGAAAGTTTATTATCAGAACAAACCTGACAAGATTACTAGCCTATTTAATTACCTTTCCGCTTTCTCCCCTATTTCCTGTTCTCATGTTTAAAAAACCAATTGTTAAGCTTATGTTTGAGCATCTTCAAGAAATATACTTAGACTGAAGCCATATAGGCATTGTATATACTCTAGTGTGGTCCTAATAAGCACCTCTATTATCGCTCGTAGATTTCTGTCACAGTAAGGTCATTCTTTGAGTTTGTTCTGCTACTAGATTACTCTGAGGTATTTCCTTGTGAAGGCGCATTTAGAAGAAATGGGTTTTGTCTAAAAAAAGATGGGTGTGAAGGATTTTCGAGATCCATTGGGAAGAGATTTAGCATAAGAGAAACCGATGATACAACAAGTCTGTCAGCCATGTTTTGGACACACAATAAACCAATGTGTATGCATCTCAGTATTTTGGGTACTTGATACAGAAGATAGTGCAGGGTCTACAAGACACCATGCATTGCCTTCTAGCCAATTCTTCCAACTTCCAAGCCTGTATGATATTAAAATTCCATTATTAAAAAGGTTTGGTTTAAGTTAGCTAATGTGTTTAGCAAAATAGTGCAGCATAAATGTATGATTTCACTCACAAAAGTTAATAGGCTTTCTTATTTTTCTCCAATTTTGAAAGAGCTAAACCTTTGGCCGCTTATAATCTCTAAGATAAGTACGCCAAAGTTGAAGACATCATACTTTAATGACACCTGATCTTGGATCAAATACTCAGGTGGCACATATCCACTGTCGAAAGGATAAGCAGATGTCATCTTCCTAAGTTAAGTATATTAGCGAAAATAAAAACTTACCATGCACATTAGTGATTGTTGTTAATGTTATGACTTATGATACTTGCAGGGTACCTACTACATTGCTTGTCAGTGCTTGGGACTTGTCAATCTTAAATAAATTTTTCGTGCCAAAGTCCGCAAATCACAATATAATGATCTTGGGATTGAAATCTGCATCTAGGAGGACATTAGCTGCTTCGAGGTCAAGATAGATAACCCGCTATCTAGAATCCTTATGAAGGTAAAGTAGTCCTCTAACAATACTGTTAATAATTTTGTAACGTGTATCCCAATGCATAGACACACGGTGTGTTGGATCTGAAATTGAGTGCGTATAAATGTTACACAGTAGATGTTTTCGGAAAACTTCATGATGCAGGAATAATTTTAGTATCAAAAGGACTATTACTAACCAAATAGGGAATATTCAAGGCTTGTATTATATTGATCACATATTCATATATAAGAAGCATTTCATCTTCTTATAAGTAGTATCCTAAAAGCCTCACTAAATTTTTATGATAAAGTTGATAGAATGTCATTTTTAAACTGTACATCCCCCAGAACTGCATTCCTGTTGAACTTTTACCAAACAGATGTANGAAAACTTTTACCAAACAGATGTAGCTACATTTGTTGCATACTTTTACTCATGATGTTATAAGGTACTGCTGGGGAAATTTTCCAGCCAAAGATTATTTGCCTTCTTTTTTGAGGAAGAAATGTCATTATGTCAATTTATGCATGTAGAAACATAGAAAAATGTTCATTTTTGCCTCCGCTTGTATCATTACATAAACTTTACTTCTTTCTATTTATGGTTCTTTTGCACATTTTTGTGTTTTTGGCTTTATTCAGTTGATGATTAAAACTGCTTATTTTTGTTTCACTCATTGACAGAATTGGGAGCATTTCATTTTTGCTTCAAGGATCATAGAGTTAAAACTTTATAATATTCAACATTTCAATTAGTAGCAGTAGGCTAGGGTAATGCAATGCTAATGATAATGCATTAATGGACCTACATAGAATGCAACAATGTCACCAAGGATTCTCAATTGAAATTAATCAGTCTTTTTTTCTGTGAATTTGTTAGATAATTTGAGATGCTGTCTTATTTGAGGCATACCCAACTCTAGCCTTTGTCTGTTTCAATTTGGATTAAGTATGTCACTTGTCACTAGAGGTTGTCTTATTGTCATAACAGAAATCTGTTACTACATCTTTTAGGCATTACTAGATTCACTTCTTCTGCAGTCGAGACAGCTAGGGAGAATCTTGATTCCATAGATGAAGATGTTGTGTTTGTTGCTGGTGCTACTGGTAAAGTTGGCTCCAGAACTGTAAGGTTGAAAATTCTATTTATCAACTAATGGTAGAAAATTTCTTTCTAGATGACTGTGTTAACATGTTATTTGAGTTCCTAAAGAGTTGGCGACTTTCTCCCAGGGAGCTACTAAAACTAGGATGCTACTGGAATCGAACCTCCCATTTTCCTGGTATGCTTTCTGAATGTACAATGTGAATGACAATGTACATGATAATGTTTTAAATTGATTTGTGTACACTATTTCATTATCATAAGCCTAGTTACCCGTTCAACACTTATTCATTAGGAATAAGTGTTGAATAGTCTCCGGTTTGGGACTGTCCTTGCACATGTAATCTCACTTAGGATGCAAATATTAGCCTTCTTTTTGGTTCTAAAGAATAGCCTGACCCCCTCTTCAGAGAACTGCTCTTGAATCTCAGAGATTAGCAGTCCATAACCTTCGAACATTAATAAGAATAGCCGTAACAGCAGTAGAACCTCCCCTGGCAATTTCAGAGCTTTGAGACAGAATCTCTTGGTCAGTTTTCTCGTATGCCTTTGGAATAGATCTTCCAGGGTCAACCCAAAACTCTTCCTAAGAAACAATGTTAAGAGAAAATTTGTAAGGGTAAATATGGTCATATTTACATCCAACTACGATTCATTTCTAAGATCCAACAACTGCCTTTGGAATAGAGTCCAAAATCTCCCTGTATGCTTTTGAAGCCACCCCTCATAGAAAATACATGCCCGTTGAGGTCACCACCAGTGGTCAACTTCACTCCTCCAAGGACTTGCTTTAAGATCTTAACTACATTATTGCCAAGGCCTTATCTATGAGGATAAACACTCCATTTTTGTTTCCGACTCTTATATCCATCTATTTCCTTTTCCTTTTGTCCAATTTATTCGGTCTCTTGTTGATTGTCCAATTTTTGTCCAATTAATCACTAATTTAATACATTATTGATTGTCCTGCTTGAAGTTTTAGCAAAGCATGTCATGTCTTTTTTTAATATGTTTGTTTAGACAGTAGCAGCATATTCATATGTACTGATTGGAAAGCTACTGTACCCTTTCTTATTCTCTTAACAATAATATCTTACATACTTTACTTACATCGTTTTGTTTTCAATATAATCTTTTGAAGGACTATATTGGAAGATCTGCCCCGTATACCAAAAGAAAGTTGGATGAAGTTCGCGAGCAATGGGCGAGGTTCTTCAGACTAAATTTCTTATTATCCGATCCTAATTAAATAAAAAATGTATTTGATTACAATATTGTTCATACTTTTAATTTAGTTATTTCGTAAACATCTATCCAACTTGTCGTTGTAAAATATATTTATATAAGAATTGAAAGTGTATTGTATATATCTGAATCGTTTACAATTTTTAATTTGTTAATGAAATATTTATATTAGTATTGTAAACTATAGAGAATCGAACAGGGGCAATGGCAGGAGGATGCATATATATAGATATGTAATTTATTGTGAATATAGAGCCCACCAAATTACCATTTGAAATTTGTTTTATAAATAGCACTATTAGTATCGTTTGTTAAAAAAAGGATACTAATAGACTACCTATTTGCATCGCTTTTTCCTAAAAACGATACAAATAGTCCACCTATTTCCATCGTTTGTTTATAAAAACGATACAAATAGACTACCTATTTGTATCGTTTCCACCAAAAAAACGATGCAAATAGGTGGTCTATTTGTATCGTTTTTACCAAAATACGATGCAAATAGAAGCTATTACCATCGTTTCTAACAAACGATACAAATAGAGTTTGCTATTTGTTACGCCTCCAGTTGTATCGTGTGTAAAACGATACAAATAGGTGCAAAAAAACGATACTAATAAGCTATTTTTTTACTAGTGGAAGATGGTTGTTGGAAGAAACACACAATAAAACACTCAAGTGGTAGAGGGAATTAAAGTCTATTAATGCTCTCTAATAAATGTTACACTTGTTTACAAAGGTGAATAATGTGCTCTCCAAGTTCCTCCCTTCTCTTCTACAATTGAATGACTCAGGTATTTATATACATCACCTGTCCTACTATAACTAGGATATTCTAACCTTCCTACTACATTTAGAACATCCTACTTCCCTACTGTACTTAGGACATCCTACTTTCCTACTGAATCTAGGACATCCAACATTCCTAGTGTACCTAGGACATCCAACATTCCTAGTGTATCTAGGACATCGGTGAACGGTCGGACAGACACCTAACAATCAAGGCTGCTACATGGTCAGGCTGATCCAGTTGTGGTAACTTCGACACAGTACTCATGTACCAATAGTAGAACTGTATCTTCCAGACATATTGAGGCGGACTTTCGTAGTCTTTCTTCTCCAATGTTCCTATTTGAGTATATTTACTAGACATACTATGTGTCATCTTACATAAAACTTAAGACTAATGGTCCATCCTTCCCAAAACAAAACAAAACAAACTAACAGTTCTACAAAAAGAGGTCTTGTGGCTAACATACAATTTTCTTTACACCCAACTATTCACACATGCAACATCTTAAACATTAATTTTAATGCATGAAAGAACAGAAACAAAGTCTATCCTACATGCCCAAACTTCCTACCCAAGCTCACCACATGGTATTAAAGCAATAACACATAATACATACCTGAATTCCTTGCATACCTGCACACATAATTTATATTTCAAAACATTCCATTTTCGAAAATTACTATTTTCAGAAAAATTCCCATTTACAAAAGGTTTCCAATTTTAGAAATTCAACTTTCCAAAAATAAAACTTAGGGTACCCCCAAAATAAAATTCATTTTATTTCAAAATCTAAGCTCTGATACCACTTTGTAACACCCTATAATTTTCTAACTTCTTACTTCTTCTTTTTCCGGAAAACATATTAAATTATTAAGGATTATACTTATTAAAATTTCTAAATATGGAAAAACCAAAGTATTAACGCTACCGTGATAACGACTAATGCATTTATCAAAGTACTACAACAGAAGTCTTAAAACCAAAACAATTTAAAACTAAATTTCAAAACAATCTCAAATTAAAAATCAACTTTAAACTTATTACACTTCGGAACCATATTAATGGCCCTTAAAAACCAAACCAAAACAAATATTAAAAGTCTTAGAAATCAAATAACATCCAAAATAAATGTTAGTCTTCATAACCAATTAAAATAAAGTAAAACTACAAACCACAGCAAGCGCTCTCACTCCAGCCCATCATGAAATGACTTATGCCCACTTGTACTTGCAGCTTTTCTTTTACTAGACAACTACTCCGCACAAGTGGGTCATTGTAGGGCCAAGTCCAAAACAAAGCCATGCACACAAAATAAACAGTCAACAAAGTTGAGTACATAACTACTAAAGACTATGCAACAACAATAAGAAATAAAACTTGCACTCAACTTACCTTTGACATCCTTTTACCATTATATGGACTCAATTAAATTAATTATTATATTTACTTATGAATCCTGCATCGAACGGGTTTCCTTCTTAAAAATCATCGCCCTATTGGGCACTAACTTGGGAGCAACTCCAAGAAGGTATTACTATGTCACATAAAGTGAAGGATATCGAGCGCATTAAAAATAGAAAAGAGTACAACGTCTTGTACTCCAATAAGAAGTCATAGATCACTGTTTCATACCACTCCCCCCATTGTTCATACTCAAGGTATATACGTTCCAAGAGTTTTGATGCAAGTACTCTTACACTTTACGTGATTTAACAGGTTTAGCATTGTTATGACTATCATGCAACATCACATAAAGACATGCATCCATTCAAGTAAGCCAATTTAATTATCTTCAACTTAAGGTGATTCCAAATTAATCTTATGTGTGTCCTTTAATTAAACTGAACTTCTTTTACCACACATTAACTGTGAGGGGCTAACTACTTACTTTCTTCTTGACCACACATTATACTGTGAGTGGCAACATATCTAAAATAATTGCTCATAACTGCTTTTAATCATGTGAATAAAAATCCACAACTACCTTTCTTGTTGATTAAGTAACTAACCAACCTAAAAATAACTTCCTTCCTTGATCAATAACTATAACATTCCAATTCAAGCTTATAAAAAAATTTAACTTTCTATTTAACATGGAATGCCATCAAACTTTAAGAACATGCTACTAAAAACTTGTCATGCAAATAAATTCATGATTCAAAACAAAAATACAAGATTTCATGTAATCAATAATTGCTCAAGCATGCATTCTAACTCTTATGTTTGTCTTAAGTACTAACGTACCTTGTAAAGTAACTGTGCTCCGCCACAACTTCTAGAAGTGGACTAGTTCAAAGTCTCCTACATAGGGAAAAACCGAAACTAAATTAAAACCTTGTTGATAAAATTCTACAACAGCTATAACTAACTTCTATATTGGAAATTTTGTCCCAAAACTTCCTTATATGGTCTATATTCAATTCCATACTACACTTTAACTTTTCTATTGTAACCTTACTTAGTTTTCGGGACTTATTTATGCTTTATGAAACCTTAGTATAGTTTTTCTGCCACTTTAGAAAAGTGGACAGGAATATAAAATTATCAAAACTCCTTGAAAATCTTCAAAAACACATAAATCAATCATACAATGTATTACTTAATTTATATGATCAATTTCTACTAATTACATACTTTAGAAGCCTGATTATTCACTTTATAAATTCTGGACAGCATTTTAAACATGCTTAAAATCACTTTTAAACTTCATAAAACATACTAAAAATTATATGTAGCCTCATAGAATTCATATGTGATCATACTAGCAAAATATGAACACTTAAAACTTACTTTCACTTGTTTTTATTAAAATTTCAGATTTATTTATAAACTTTAAAGTCATGAAAAACTTATAAAAACATCAAAATTTCATGATAAAACTCTTCTACAATCAACTAACATAATTATGAAACCAATCTATACTTTAGAACAATTTTTCATAAACCAAAACATGATCTAAGTATTTATTCAATTGAATTTCATGATTATAAATTTTGGACTGAATTTATTTTATATTCAAAGCCTTTAAAAATCAAACTAAACTTCATAAAATCATCATAATTTCACACAACAATAATTCATGATCATAATATAGAAGTTTAATCATAAAACTCATGAAAATCCATTACTTGCATACTTTATAAACCCTAACCTAAAATTTCATGGAAAACAATTTTAATTGATGCCTTAAAACAAATCATACTTTATTAAAACATAATTAAAACTCATAAAAACATGATTAAACATAAGTACGAACATGAATTTGCAAGATTGAATCAAAAAGAAACAAGTGGAAATTTAGTTTTGTTTTTTTATAAAGATTTTCGGAAAATACCAAAATAGGGGAGAAGGTGGCAGTGGCGGTCGACGGTGGTTGCGGTGGCCGGCGAAGGGGGTCCGGCTGGCACAGATCCCGAGGCAACCCAAGAAAAAACAATTTTCCCGAACTGCGCAACTACAGTTTTTTTTCTTCTTTTTTTTCGGAAATCACAAGCCCCCTTTTTTTTCTTTCTCTCTGCTCTCTAAATTTTTGAAATCCTAATGACTAGTATCAGCAAGAAATCCGAAATTTTCGGTTTTAAGGGGTATTTATAGGCCCCAAAGTAGAATTTGGAAAAGTCCATACTAATCCTAACAAGTGGAAATTACCTTTAGGCCCTTGCCTCAAATTAAATTAGGAAACCTTTGAAAATACTATTTTTAAAAGCCTTTTAAAATATTTTTAAACATAAAAATATTATTTAAGAACACAAATAACTACTTTCAACCAAAACTTATTATTTATTTTATTATTATTAATTTCTTTTTATTTAATATGCTCATCGACATATTTATTTTTTCAATAAAAATGTGAAAATTATACGAATAAAAATGCTTTGTTGTTCATGTTTTTTGGGTGGGTTTTTGATGTTATTTCGTTTTCAATCCAATTGTTTTGTTTGTGGTTTGATTTTGATTTTATTTGTATTTTTTTTCCTGCGAGTTGAAAGATCTATTTTAGCCACGATTCATGGGCAATTTTTGTGGATTTGGAGATGAAGGTTAGCATTTTATCGCAAATTTTATTTTTATTATTTGTGATTGTTGTTTTTTGGTTTTGATTTTTGTTGTTTGTTTTCAATTTAGTTTTTTTGATGGTTGTTGTTTAGATTTTGTGTTTTCTAATTTTCTTTTTTCGTGATTTCAAGGTTTTTCGTGGTTTTTGGGTGGGTGGTTCTGTGGTTTCGGTGGTTGTTTTCAGTTGGTTATTGGATTTGCTGTGGGTGGTTGTTTTCAGTT
>PYUH01000177.1:217908-278393 GCA_016808085.1 Suaeda aralocaspica | reverse complement strand
AAAAAAAAAAAAAAAAAAAAAAAAAAAAAAAAAAAAAAAAAAAAAAAAAAAAAAGAAACAAAACCCCGCAGCAAATACCCTCGCTTTGACCACCTCAAATGACTTTTTATGTACTAGTGCATTTTTTTTCTTTTTGTTTTCACGTGTCTTTAGCTTCTTTTGTTAGGATTTTGATTGATGATTATTCCTATAAACAGTCTCAACATTAGGTTGTAAAAATCAGATTAAGAGTTTAATAAAAGTTTTATTTGTTGGTGGTGTCTCCTTTATACTCTTGTGCGTGGATTAAGTAGTGACTTTGAGGGTGCTTAGGATTTAATCAAAGACTAGTTAATCAACCTAAATTCAAGAATTTTGGTGGCTTAGTCTTAGGAATTCGTGGATTTAGTTCTTACCCTTGTGAGTTTTGGTATTCATACGAAAATTCAAATCAGACATGATATCCTTTCGAACTCCATGTAGCCTCACAACATGCTTTATGTAGCCTTTGCAAGTTGTTCCATCCTCCAAGTTCTTTCGTCGGTATAAACACAATTTATTTAGTAAGTCTATCCACCACAACCCATATGGTATCATTATGATTCCTCGACTTTGGCAAGCAGGTTACAATTTCCGTTGATAAGCAATCCCACTTCCATCCTGGTACCTCAAGTGGTTGAACTTCTCCTTGCGGCCTTTTATGTTCAAATTTCACCTTTTGACAAGTAAGAAGCATACTTACGAATTCAACCACTTCTCTTCTCATTCTAAGCCACCAATACACCTTTTTCAAATTCTTATACGGTTTATCACCTTTAAGATGAACTGAATATGGTGTATTATGACCTTCCTCCATAATCTTCCGTTTCAAATCTTCGTATTTCTGCGGTACACACCATTTCCCTCAATACCTCAAACTTCCACCATTATGGTTTTTTATGTCCATAGTGTGACACCCTGGAATTTCCAAAATTCCTTTATTGAATTTTCTAGAAATTTTATAATATATAAAAATAAAGAATAATAATTGTCATAACTCACAACCAACTTGGAAAAACCAAAGTATTATCAACACCGTGATGACGGCTAAGGCTTGTATCAAAGTACTACAATGGAAGTCTGTTAAACAAACAAAACCAAATTAAAACTCCAAAGTAAAACTTAAAAATAAACTCGAAACAGACCAAGTCAAAACCAAAAGAAAACCAAAATAAATCTTTATTACACATCGGAACAATCTTAATGGCCCTTCAAAACCAAATAAACTCTAAGCCTCAAAAAAAGAATCAACGTCACGTAATAAATATCTAACAAGTCCAAAGCATTAAACTAGGAAAACTACGATGCAAGCATTCTCACTCCAGCCCAGCATGATTGACTTATGTCCACTTGTAACTGTGGCTTTCTCTTACTCTAGGCAACTATTCGCCAACAAGTGCGTCATCGTAGGGCCAAGTCAAAAACAAAGTCATGCATACAAAACACACAATCAACAAAGTGGAGTACATAAATACTAGAGACTATGCAAAAACATGATTAGTATTAAAATCAAAGAAAAGTACATCACATACAATTCTTACCGTTGACTTCTCTTCACCTGTGCATAGACTCAACTCAAATAAAATTATTTATTATATTTAAACCTTGGATTTCGCATCAAACGGGTTTCCTTTCCTTTAAGATCTCCCTATATATTGGGCACCAAATTGGGAGCGACTCCAAGAAGGTATTACCTATATCACATAAAGTGACAGAATTCAAGCGACTTAAAAATATAAAAGGGTACAACGTCTTGTACCCCGATTAGAAGTCTTAGATCACTTTTCCATACGACTCCCACCATTTTTCATACTCAAGGTATATAGTTTCCAAGAGTTTGGTAGAGAATCCTCTTTCTCTTTACGTGATTAATAGGTTTAACAATGTTATGACTCACACAGAACAACATATAAAAGCATGCATGACATCAAACAAAACCATATTAATTATCTTGAATTTAAGGTGATTCTAAAATAATCTTATGCGTCCTTTAATTAAACTAAACTTCCTTTACCACAAATTAACTATGAGTGGCTAACTATTTATTTTCCTTGACCATACATTAAATTGTGAGTGGCTACATATACATAGAATATTTGCTCATTAACATCTTAAAATCATGTGAATAAAATTCACAACTACCTTTCTTGTTGATTAAGTAACTATTCAACTTAACTAACTTCTTTCCTTCATTATTAACTATTAGCCAACTTTAGAAATAATTTAACATTCCAATTACTCATGCTAAAATCAATGATGCTATAAAAGTGGAATGTCAAAACAATATGAAAATCATACTTTCATACTAGCATACTTCTCATGCAAGTCGACTAAACAGCAATTCATATACACATGCATAACATATAAGGTCATCAACCAACACTAGTACAAAAAACAACAATTGTTGCGATTTCTGAAGGGTTATTTGCTGCGGTTATCTGGCGTAGCACTTATGCTAGCAGCAAAAAACATTATCGTCATTTTCTCGGGTTAAACCTCAACAAAAAAAAGTAGTCAATTGCTCTGGTTTTTACAATAACCGCAACAAATACTCCCTTTTCCCTCTAATTTTGCTGGTGTTATTGCTAACTTTGGAATAATCGCAACAACTAAAGTGTTTTATTTTTCCTGTTTTGGCAATGCTTAAACCTGTTACACAAATGGCCCAAATTCAAAGCTTTTGAAATCTAAAACCTGTTATACAAATACGCCAAATTCAAATTGTTATTACAGTTTGCCGATATACGACACAACATACATTCTCTAATCCAATTACCTATTGTCGTAAAGCAACATGTCAAAGATTCATTGTAAGACTAAATAGTGTAATATAATGTTGAACAAAAGAAAGGAAGGACTACGTAGAAGTATCAGTTCGACAAATTCCTAGCTTTATCATAAACAATATGTGTACAAAAATGTAGCAACTTGTCTCGAAGCTCGCCTATTTCTGCTGTGGTGAATGATGGGCTATCTCGAACAGATGCTTTTGTCAAAACCTAAGCAAACATGAAAGTAATATGATTCAGAGTCAAATCAAAATGTCACAAAACACTAAAGCAACAATTCAATAACAACAACAACTACTATATGAACTACATCTTATATAACTCAGCAACAACAATTTTTAACCAATACTGGATTCTATGAACCATTCTCTTCACTAAGGGTTTGTAATGATTAACAGGCAGTTTCTTGGACGAAAGTGATACTCTAAAATATCTGAAGTTAGGATTCTTAGCTAGCTGTGCTAAACATGTGGATAGATACTCCTTGCCAATAGCAAAGAGGATTGGATACATAGAGTTTAAGGGTAGATCATTAATCAAGATAGTGTAAGACACAAATTGCGTACAAGCCATAATCCAACCAACAACTGCCTAGGAAAACCCAATTCCTTATTGCTTTTGAAAAATGACCATTATGTGGAATCATCGGCCTTTTTAAGGCCAGCTTTAATCGCACATCGAGTACAGATTTTCTTTGTAGAGTAGTCTTTCATAAGGTCAATGACAAGAAGAATAGTGTCCCCTATAACGTCGGGAAATATAAGGATTGTGCGACGGATTGGGTGACTGAATGTTTCACAGCGTGAGTGCATAAATGGGTCTGCGTGGGTGAATATCCGTGAACTATTGGTGAGTGTGGCTAAGTGGGTGAGTGTTAATGAGTGTGACTGAGTGACATATTTACTCTGACTTTCACTCAGCACCTGACTGAGTCTGTTTCAGTAAGAAATTGAGTGTGTCAGATGATCAAGACTATGAGTGAGTGTCTGAGTGTCACTAAGTGTCAAGGAGTGTGAGTGACTGAGTGTGTGACTTAGTTTTAGTGTGTAGTTACCCTCACATTCAATCTGACCTGAGTGTGTGAGATGAAAAAGATTGTGAGTGAGTGTGTGAATGTCACCAACTGTCAGGGAGTATGAGTGAGTGACTGTGTGACTGAGTTTTGATATGGATCAGGTAGGTTTCTCATGTAAACATTGGGTTTTTTACCATGGCGAAATGTGAAACATGCTTTTTATTAGCTAATTGCCTAAGGTCCTCAAAAAATCAAAGTAATTTTTCTTTTGATATTTATGGAAAAATCAGCACTAATGATAATGCAAGTGTGTATGTCTTGTTTTTTTGTTTTTCTCATAGTCTCCACCTTTTTCGCATATATATGCCCTTTCGTAATCTTAAACAGAAATTCTGAAACAGCAATCTGAAACAGAATTTCTGGATCAGAAATGCTGAAACAGAAGTTATGAATTTGTGAAATAGAATTTCTAAAACAGAAATGCTGAAAGAGAATTTAACATATAAAGGACACTAAAAAAAGAATGTAATATATACCAGCTCATCATATGTACGGATATAAGGTGTAGTACAATTTCAAAAAAAAAAGCTTATGTAACTTATACTTTACTACTATATTCAGTACAGTTTTACTACATGTTCAATGACCTCATTTTTAAGCAACTCCATATATACACTGTAAGTCTGTAAGTGGAAAATTCATCAACAACAATCCTATGTCTAGTGTAAATCGTTTGAAATTTGTACTCAACAACTTCATACCTATTAAGTGCCAATGTCGTCGTCTATAGCTTGTTTTCTTGAAAATGCTTCCACAACAACCTGTACACCAATAAAGTAATGCATCAATATGCTATGCTGTTTTTATCTTTTTGAATATGCTTTTCAATATGCTATGTTGTTTTATAGCTCAATGCAACTGGCAAACTACCACCATAATCTAGCAATTTACCAATAATTGATTCTTTACAAAAACAAATACAATGGTGTTCGACAATTAATCACCATACAATTCAATTGTATAAACCCATAATCATCAATAAATTACAGAAATACCTTAGTATTGACCTCACAAAAGTCCATTTAATCATTAAAAAGTAAAATGTACTAACAATTCATAAGCATCAACAACAAAAATTTCTTTCATATTTTTCTGTACTTTCACTTATCTTTTCCACCACCCTCATTCTTTCTTAAACACCATATATAATTTATAATCTCCAATATCATGATTCCACTTTCTTCGCCTTAAAAATCCTGTTCCACTTTCATTCTTAATTGTACCTAAAAGTAGTTCTGTGTTACACATACTATTTGGCTTTTGAAAATATACAAAAGACAAGAGATTATCTTTATCCTTGAGTGAATAGAACCAAGTGCTAAAGCAAACCGAAATATGATTAGAACAAAGTGCTAAAGAAAAGCAAAAATTTTGTAGCAAATTTCTCAAAACAAAAGGACAAAAGATTAGAGAATAATCATGAACTACAAGGGCATTTAATTGCAACCTCTATACCCTTCTAAACAACAAAACTAATAATCCCTTAATAAAAGTATTGTGATTATGATCAAGTGTTACACTTTAGTAGATTTACACATTACCATTTACATATTATATATCTTTAGTAGATTTCTTCTACCTTATTTCTCACAAAACTGATGCTATCTACATGCACAATTCAAGCAATAAAGGCTCAAACTTTCCATCAAAAATCAACAATTACAAAACCCCGAAACCCTAACCACCTGTTAAATAACCTAAACATCCAAAAAAAAAATCATAATTAAAGCTTAATTATCTCCAAAAACACCTGCAAACAACATAATTGGAAAAAGGAGGCTCAGAAACGCATTAAAACCAATTTAACATAATTTCATGTCAATAGAGTAAAACCAATTAACATAATTTCATGTCACTCTAAATTGTAAACGAGTAGTAGTTACCAAAAAGGAACCCCCTAGACAGTCTGCTTTGACCTCCCTCCAGAGCAGGTTCTGTCAGTATGATACTACGATCCTTGATAAGTGGGTGTCAATAAGATTACATAGTTCTCATAAAACACTATAAATGTCCTACGGGTAAATATCAACAAATCAAAAGTTCAATTAGATTACATAGTTCTCATAAAACACTATAAATGACCATTGAAACAAATGAAATCAAAAATCCACAAATATGGGGTGAAGAAAAGGAGGCTCAGAACCACATTAAACCAAATCAATTTAGCAAAATCATTTCAAAATGAGCAGAACTCATCAGCAATTTAGCAGAATTCAAAATCAGCAGAATGCTTAAAACCATTAAGCAGCTAAACAACCACCAAAACAACAAAGCATAAATTCATCAAACACTCAATAACCACGAACAGTCACAGATTCACACACTCACAGATTCACACACACACACGCTCACAGAATCACAACAAACTCAATAACCACCAAAAACAAAATCAAAAATCTAGACAACATCAAACTGAAAAACGAAATGTAATAAAAAATACTAAGAATTTTACCTTTACAAATTGAAACCCTAGGTTAGACGTGGTGCTCCGGATTTGTTGATGGTGGTGGTGGTGGAACTGAAGCTTCTTGGTGGTGCTGAAAAGGTGTGACATTTGTTGAAGCTTCTTATTATGCGTGTGCGAGATTTATTGAGACGAAGAGTAAGATGGTAATGAGGAGAAAGAGGGAAAAAATATGGAGGATGATAAAGTGAAGAAAGGGGAAAACTCGACAAAAAGAAAAAAAAAAAAAAGGGAAGTAAAGTCCCAACGGAAAAAAAAGGAAACAAAATAAAAAAAAAATGACATGCACTTGTTTACTGCGGTTAAGAGCCGCACAATAATGTATTAACTACGGTTGCACAATAACCGCAGAAAATAATGACTCAGCATCACCTTTATCATATTATTTGATGCGGTTTTTAGAAAACCACAGCAAATCAAGCGCGGAAAAATTGAATTTTTGTACTAGTGCAAGTATGAAATATACTTTTATTTCGCCTTTAGTACTTACGTACCTTGTATAATAGTGGTGATCCGTCACAACTCTTAAAAGTCAACTAGCTCGAATTTTCTACATAGAGAAAATCGAAACTAAATTAAAACCTTGTTGACTAACTTCTACAACAACTCTAAGCTAATCTTTTGTGTTAGAAACTTGTCCAAAACAGTCCCTGTATGGTTTTTATTCAATTTCATACTTTAGTTTAATTTTTCTTCTCCTTTTCGGTAATTTTCAAAAATAGCAGCTTTATAAAATTTCTTTAAAATACTTTCAAACCCTTCTAAATATCATATTTTGGTCATAAAACGCTATAGTTATGTTCTAAGATCATCATAAAATATTTAGATGCATTAACAATAATTATGACTAATTATTTCACTTGTTACTATTTCATTTCGCATGAACATGTGTTAATAAAAATTCACAGCTTTATTTATTTATTCAAAACTCATTAAAAACTCATCTAAACATCATAAATCAAGCATAAAACTTTTTTACAATCTATTACCATCATTATACAACTAAACTATGCTTTAAAATAATTTTGAATGAAATAAAACATGTTCATAATATTTTTACTCTTAGTTTTCATGATTATAAAAATTTAACAACAATATTAAACAGCTTTAAAACCCTTACAAACAAATCTAAATTTCATAAAATCATCACCAATTCATACTACAACAATTCATGATCATAATATAGAAGTTTAAATCATTACAAACCATAAAACCATGAATTTCATAATTTCATAAACCCTAATTTATAATTTCATGAACAACTTTATAAATTCATACTTTAAACATAATCATAACTTTATAAAACATGCTTAGAATCATAAAAACATGATTAAACATAATTAATAACCTAAATTCATGCAAGATTGAATTAAAAAGAAAAGAAGAAGAATTTTCTTCAATAGATTCAAAAAATACTAAAGGGGAGGAGGAGGTGGCTGGCACAAGAAGTGGTCGGCGATATAGGCGGGATGCGCGGTGAGGGAGGCGGACAGTGGTGGGGTCACGCGAGTGGGGACGCACAAGGAAGAAGAACGAAGTTTTTTTTCGGAAACCTTCAAATTTATTTTTTTGTTTTTTTTTTCTCTCTTTTTTTTGAAATCCTAATTCACTAGATTGCAAAGTAAATCAGAAAATTTCTGATTCAAGGGGTATTTATAAGCCCAAAGTAGGTTTTGGGGCAATTACATAAATTCCCTTAATGTTTGAAATTACTTTTGTGCCCTTGTTTCAAATCAATTTAGGAAACTCTAAAAATTCTATTTTTAGAAACTTTTCAAAATATTAAATAAAAATTAAAGTTACATGAAATATAATTTATTAACTTTAGAAAAACATAAAATAATTATTTTAATTAACAATTAATTTAAAGTTCTTCCTTTATTGAACTTAAATTCTCAATAAAAATACTAAAAACATACATATAAAATACGAAATTAACTCCTTAAAATAGGTGAAAATATAGGGTATTATAGTCTACCCCCTTAAAAGAACTTTCGTCCCGAAACTTTATGTAAATTCTTGTATGGAACTTAAATAGACACTACGTTTTCTTCAAAACCTTTGTTTTTATTCTATGTTGTAGACCTTAGACATTTAACTCAACCTTTCCTTGACAACTTTTAGTATGTAGACATAAAACTTTCATACAACTTTATTAAAAGACGTAAAAACTTGCAAAATTAAGGGTAAAAGCGCGTAAAATATATCGCACTCTACCCCCCTTAAGAATCGAGTCACGTCCCCATAACTATACTAACTTGAAATAACTCTAGATACTTTTCTCTCATCATATTCTCAGCTTCCCACGTCGCTTCTTCGTTTTCTTGATTAGACCACAACACCTTCACTATTTTTACACTTTCCTAAGAGTATCCCGGACCTTACTATCAAGATCTTAATTGGTTTCTCTTCATTGATTAAAGTTTGGTCTAACTCTATTGTTTCAGGTTGTAACACATGTGACTCATCCGGCACATACTTTCTTAGTTGAGACACATGAAAAACATTATGAACTTTGCTCAACTCCATTGGTAAAGCTAGCTTATAGGCAACATTTCCAATTCTTTGCAAGATCTCATAGGGTCCAATATATTTAAAGCTCAATTTCCCCTTCTTTTCCAACCTCATTACACCTTTCATCGGTGATACTTCAAGTAGCACCTTATCACCAACTTCCAACACAACTTCTTGACGTGTTTGGTTCGCATAAGACTTATGTCTATCCTGTGTTGCTTGAATCTTTGCTTGTATTACTCTTACCTTATTGGTAGTTTCTCAATCAACTGATGTCTTAGAATCACTATCTCACTTATGTTACTCCAACATAAAGGACTTCTACATTTCCTCCCACACAGAGCTTATAAAGGTGTCATGCCAATACTTGCATGGTAGCGATTATTGTATGAGAACTCAATCAAATCAAAACAATCTTCCCAATTCCCTTGAAAGTCCATTACACAGGCTCTCAGCATGTCCTCCAAAGTCAGTATGGTTCTTTTTGTTTGTCCATCGGTTACTGGATGGAAAGTAGTGCTCATTTTCAACGTTGTATCGAAGTTCTCTTGGACACTTTTCCAGAATTTCGAGAGAAACCTAGAATCCCTATCTGACACGATATCCTTCGGAACTCCATGTAGCCTCACAATATGCTTTACGTAAGCCTTTGCAAGTTGTTCCATACTCCACATCTCCTTCATCGGTATAAACACTGTTGATTTAGTAAGCCTATCCACCACAACCCATATGGTATCATTTTGATTCCTCGACTTTGGTAAGTAGGTTACAAAATCCATTGATACGCAACCCACTTCCATCTTGGTATCTCAAGTGGTTGAACTTCTCCTTGTGGCCTTTTATGTTCAAATTTCACCTTTTGACAAGTAAGACACTTGCTCACGAATTCAGCCACTTCTCTTTTCATTCTAGGCCACCAATACACCTTTTCCAAATCTTTGTACAGTTTATCGCCCTCAAGGTGAACTTAATATAGTGTATTATGACCTTCCTCCATAATTTTCCGTTTCAAATCTTCATACATTTTTGTGGTACACACCACCTTCCTTTATACCTCAAGCTTCCATCTTCATGGATTTTGAAGTCCATAGCCTTTCCTGCCTTCAATTTCTCCTTTATTCTATCCAATTTCACATCTCCATCCCGATTTTCCTTAATCTCTTCAAACCTTTTTGGTTGGATACTAAGATTACAAAGTACTCCTTCAAACTCTCCCTCTTTCACTACCTGCAAATTCATTGTCTCCATGTCTCTATACAGCTCGTTAGTGACCATTAGAGAATTCACTCCAGGCTTCGTTTTACAACTGAGAGCATCCGCTACCACATTGGTCTTCCCTTCATGGTATTGGATATCTAAATCATAATCCTTTATCAATTCAAGCCATCTATTTTGTCTCATGTTCAAATCCTTTTGAGTGAAAAAAGTATTTTAAGCTCTTGTGGTCCGTGTAGATTCTACACTTTACTCCATACAAGTAATGCCTCCATATCTTTAAAGCAAACACGATCGCTACTAGCTCGAGACCGTGGGTGAGATAGTTTACTTTGTATGGCCTCAACTGTCTCGAAACATATACAATCACCTTTCTATTTTGCATTAAAACACATCCCAAACCATTTTTAGAATCATAACTATACATATCATAAGAACCACTCCCATCTGGCAAAGTCAGCACCGGAGCCGCAGTCAAACACTCCTTTAAGGTCTGAAATGCCTCCTCACACTCACTCCAAACAAACTTATAGTCCTTCTTCATTAAAGACGTCATCGACTTAACGATTCTCAAAAAGTCCTTCACAAGCCTTCTATAATACTCTGCTAAACACAAGAAAGTTCGTACACCCGTCACATTTTAAGGTGTAGGCCACTCTTTTACTGTTTCGATCTTGGCTGGATCTACTTCAACTCCCTATTTTTGACACAAAATGTCCCAAAAATGCTACTTTCTCCAACCAAAATTCACATTTTGAGAACTTAGCATACAACTTATTCTCCCTTAGTGTCATTAAAATTGTCCTTAAATGTTCCACATGCTCTTTTTAACTCTTGGAGTACACCCAAATGTCATCCATAAAAACTACCACAAACTTATCCAAGAACCATTGAAAGATCCTATTAATTAAATCCATGAAAATTGCTAGTGCATTCGTTAATCCAAAAGGCATAATAGTGAACTCGTAGTGCCCATACCTCGTACGAAAAGCAATTGTTAGTATGTGCTCATTAGCAATTCTCAATTGGTTGTATCATGACCTTAAGTAAATCAATCTCTAAAGATACATTAGATCCTTTCAACTGGTCAAACAAATCATCAATCCTCGGTAATGGGTACTTGTTCTTGATTGTCACCTTATTCAACTCCCTATAGTAAATACACAGCCTCAAACTTCCGTCTTTCTTCTTCACAAGTAGCACTCCCCCCCCCCCCCCAACCCCCGAAATATTAAACAAATAACAGACAAAACAAGTGAATCAAGACACAATTGGCGCTTGAGCGTTGGGTGGGCACCTAAGAGCTCGATGGGCACCTATGCGCTGCTTGGGCGCCTAGGCGCTCGGGGTGGCCTCTTTTTAGTAACTTTTGCTTATAAACCTTGAATGCCTTCAAGTTTTATTACATTCATTCTTCTCTCATTCTTCTATTTTCCTAGTCTTTGTGAGCTTTCTTCCTTTCTTTGTATCTTTCTTGTATTCGAGCGGTAATAGCAAGAGACTTTGAATCCGCTCTCAATGATTGGTTCAAGGTGATGACTCAAGAAGAAGGATTTTATCAAGGACTATAGGTGAAATTCATTGATTACTTTGAGGTATGCACAACTTGATCCGAACTTAATTCGCGCTGCAATAGGTTTTTAGAATACTCACACACATAGTTTCAGCTTTTGTGCGAGAGAGTTCGTTCCTTTGCCTGAAGAGTTAGGTGCTATAGCAGGCTTGCCATGTACTGGTTTGCCTTGCCTCCCTAACACCAAGGATTACTTATGTTCTGCTTTTGACCGTTATTTGGATCTCGATACCTGTGCCATGGGAAAAATAGTGCTTGGTAGGTTAATTAGTTTGGTGGAATTAATCGTACATCTTAGAACAACGGAGATTAAACGTAGGAGATGATATGCATATTTGCTAGTTTTCTGCTTGTTAACAACAACACCTCAATCGGACATGCTACATTAGTGACAATTCTTGAGCAATTCGAGGATGTCAGGACCCCTATGCCCTTTTGTACTGGTGAGCTATTCATGGCTCTTGATTGTCTAAAGGAAGATCCACATGCTCCAATATCTGAATGTCCTTTGCTCCTTCAAGTAAGTGTATTTTTTTTTCGTAACAATTTGTTCATATGTGAACTTTTGACATTAAATAGGTCATTTAATGTTAATGAAGTAGAATCTCTTCGGATTAAAGGCTTTAACTTCAAATATGTAAATTAATCATTGAACATTTGAATCTAAATCTCTTCACGTGAAATGATACATTATTTGGATTTGTTGTTGAAGTTCTTGCTTGCTTTTGCCGCATTGATAGGTATGGCTCATGGATCGCTTGAATTTGATGGAAACTCCTTCAAACATTTCATCATATTCCTTGAAGAATTTGTATGGGAGGCGCAGGCTTTACCAGCACTCCACCATGCATGATTGGATGCTGACCCTCGCGGACAGGAAAACTTATATCCGGTGGACAGTCTCATGGTGGAAGATTAAGGCTATGTTGTATTCTGAGGACACATCATACATTCGTATTGCTCTGTCCTTTAAACCTTTTATAATAAGGTCTGCATGCCATTTGTCTTTTATTGCAATGAATAAGTAAACATTTACTTTGTACTCAATAATGTTTTATTACAATAATAAATAAATGATACATTATAATTGAATAGTTGTGACTTGTTGTATATAGGAGTAAACATATGTCATGTTTATTTCAGGCAACTAAAGGCTATAGATGGGAGAGGATGTTGTTTATTAAAGGGGACAAACCTTAGGTCGAGGTTTCCTACGTATCCTTTCGGAATCAGGCCAACCGTAGTTCCAGTAACTCCATGATCATGATTTAGACATAATATTTCTTGAGTTGATCTAAATTATTGGTGAGGTTGTAGAAATTGTCACCGTTCATGTCCATTAATTCTACTGCCCCTCCAGGAAGTAATTTCTTAACAATGTAAGGACCGGCCCAGTTCGGGCGAAATTTTCCTCTTGGATCCATTAAGCTTTTACGTAATGCCTTGAGAACCAAGTCACCTTCTTTGATGTTTCGTTCTTTAACATGCTTATTGAAATGCCTTTCAATTCTCTTTTGGTAAAGTTGAACCTGACTCAGAGCTTTCAGCCTCCATTCATCTAGTAGGATTAGGGCGTCATATCTTGCTCTTGCCCACTCGGCTTCGGGAAGTTCGCTTTCCAACACTATTCTTAGAGAAGGGATTTCAAGCTCAATTGGCTGAACGACTTCCATTCCATAAGCGCTGGTGGATGTTCGAATTGACGTTCGATACCCCCATAGAGCGCAAGGTAACTTGAGAGTCCAATCCCTATAAGTCTCTGTCATTTTTGAGAGGATTGCTTTAACATTTTTATTTGCCGCTTCAACTGCTCCATCAGTTTGAGGGCGGTAAGGTGATGACTTCTGTTGTTGAATCTTGTATTTCATGAGCAACTCTTCACACTCACCTTGGAAATGAGTGCCATTATCGCTGATTATTTCATGTGGTAATCTATAACGGCATATTATGTTAGTTTCGATGAACTGTGCCACATGTTTAGCCTGTAACACGCGGTATGAAGCAAATTCTACCCATTTAGTGAATTAATCAATTGCCACCAATATAAAATCATGGCCTCCATGGCCTGGAGGCATAACCTTCCCAATAATGTCAATGCCCCATGTCGAAAATGGCGTGGGAGATGACAGGTAATGGAGAAAATATGGAGATATATGTTGAGCATTTATGTGTTTTTGGCACTTGTCGTAGTGTCTCACATATCTATTGCAATCATCTTCCATGGTAGTCCAATAATGGCCCTGCTTAATGATCTTGGAAGCCAACATTTTAACATTCATGTGGGTTCCACATGCGCCAGCATATACTTGATCCATGATTCTATGTGACTCCTTATTTACACACTGAAGGTGTAAACCATTATAGTGTCTTTTATACAAGTCACCCCCCCCCCTGGATAATGTATTGAGAGGCTAGGAGTCTTAAAGCTCGTTGTTCCTAATTCAAAGTCTTCGCGGGATATTGCTGACTTCCAATTAATTCTTGATGTCAATGTACCAAGGATCTTTTCTTTGGAGGTGGTTTACCTCGTCGCACTCTTCAATCGTGAAAATATGGGATGGTTCCTTCCCTCTTTCGACCACCAAGGGCATTTTAGTCAAAGAGTTTGGGATTCGAACCATAGATGCTAATTTAGCTAGAGCATCCGCAAATTCATTATCCTCTCTTTTCAAGTAAGTATATTCCACTTCCTCGATTTAGAAGATATTTGCTCCAAATGAGCTTGGTATGGGGCCAAACACTCGCTTCTAACTTTCCATTTTTCGAAAATTTGATTGATGATCAAAGATGAATCCCCATAAACTCGCGATTTTTGCACTTCTAAGGCTACAGTTGCTTTAAGCCCTATGATGCAAGCTTCATACTCGGCGGTGTTGTTAGTTACGTTGAAGTCTAATTTCACATAAATGGGTGTATACTCTTCCTTTGGGGAGGCAAGTAGGACACCAACCCCACACCCTTGTTTGTTGGAGGCACCGTCGAAGTACAAAGACCAACTTTCTTCTTCTGTCATCATTAACTCCTCGTTGGGTAATTCATACTTCTCAGGTTGAGGTTCATCCGCAGAGTCGGCTAAGAATTCTGAAATGACAATACCTTTTATGGACTTTTGTGACACGAATTTAAGGTCAAATTCGGCAAACATTATCATCCATCAAGACATTCTCCCATTTACTGCAGGTCTATCGAAGAGATATTTGAGTCGATCTCCCTTTCTTACTATGTGAACAGTCTGGGTGAGCAAGTACTATCTCAATTTCTTAGTATACCACACCAATGCTAAGCATAATTTTCCGATGTTGGAGTATTTTCTACGTATTGTAGGAACTTGCTTAGATAATAAATGGAATATTCTTTTCCTTTGATTTCTTGCGCTAGCATATCTTCAACATCTATTCAAGTGACAGTCGAGTAAAGCCTCAAGGGATGTCCTAGAGTAGGAGGTACCAAAACGAGCGAATTAGTGCGATAATCTTTGATTTTGTCAAAGGCTCGTTGTTAATCGTCTTCCCATTCTTTTAGAGCATTTTTCTTTTATTTCTCGAAGATAGGTTCGCATATCATGGTGAGTTTGGAGATGAACCTACTTATGTATTGGAGCCTTCCTAAAAATCCTCGAATTTCTTTCTCGGTTTTGGGTGGCTTCAAGGACATGTTGGTTTTGATTTTTTTTGGATCAATTTTGATTCTACGACTGCTAACCACATGACCTAACAACTTTCCCGAGGTAACTCCGAAGGTACATTTTGTAGGATTGAGTCTCAAGTTGAACCTCCGAAGTCTTTCAAAGAATTTCCTCAAGGCGGGAGTATGTTCACTCCGTTCTTGAGTTTTTACTATCATGTCATCCACGTACACCTCTATTTTTGTGTGTATCATGTCGTGAAGGATTGTGGTAGCAACACGTTGATATGTGGTACCGGCATTCTTTAAGCCAAGCAGAGTAACCGTATAACAGTAAAACCCCCATGGAGTAGTGAATGTTATCTTTACCTTTTCTTCTTTTGCCATCTTAACTTGGTTACAGCCTTCGTATTCGTTCATGAAGGAGAATAGGGTGTTATTAGCCGTGTTGCCGATAAGAACATAAATATGAGGTAGTGGAAAATCATCGTTCGGACTGGCTTTGTTCAAGTCTTGAAAGTCCACGTACATTCTCACTCTCCCATCCTTCTTAGGTACGGGAACGATGTTGGCAACCCAATAAGCGTATTGGACCACCTTAATGAATCTAGCTTGTAACTGTTTGATGACCTCATCTCTGATTTTCAGTTGAACGTCCGTTTTCAGGCTTGGCCCCTTGGTTTAGAGGGATAGTATGCTTAGCTATTTCTGGATCAATTCCCGACATGACTTCATATGACCAGGCGAATACATTGGGGAATTATGAGAGTGTTGCTATAAGCTCAGCCCTTTCTTGAGGATGGAGTGTGAGGCAAATTTGCAATCCACTTGGAGTGTTATTATCAGAAATGTTAACCTTTTCAGTTTACAAAACAGAGCAATCATATAAATTATCAGGAAAATAAGGATGAGAAGGCGAAGAGTAAGCAAATGTAAACATATTATCAAACTTAGAAATCATGACATCTAAATTTGCCTTAAAGGCAGACTCTTGAGGGGAGATGGACTCTTTGACAACTCATTAGGACTTTCTATGGCACTAGACTCGGACTCAGACTTGGACTCAGACTCATCAAACATGAGACTTCTCTTATGGTGAAATCCATGGTCTTTCCTACTAGTGTGGTGATCTTTAGGGTCTTGCGCCATCCTTTAACAACTTAACTTGCTGGAGTAATGAGCTTGGGATTGACAGATTAAGTATTCATATTCATACAAACTTCTTGTTCGGAAGTTAGCAATCGGATTGCAGTGTCACTTGTCTTAAAAACTCGACCTATCATGGTTGCTTCCTAAACTCTATATGAATGCATGATGCATAGTATCTCATCATCTCTTGATTTTTCTTCTTTTATTTGTTATTTTCTGATGATGAGGATGCTTTTTACACTATGAGCAACCTACGAGGTTTTATATGGTACTTTAGTCAACACAATATGCAACCATGGTCTACATGTGACTCTTTAGGTGAAAACGGTCATGAGAAAGCTAGATCCCATACAAGTAAAACATATGGCACGTCGCACATAACACACCTATGCATGAGGTCAAGTCCAAGCCTCAAACTTTTGTCTTTCTTCTTCACAAATAGCACTGGATTCGATATGTGTATTAGGCGCGTCTAGGCGCTCGAGCTGAGCGCTTGAAGCTCAGGATTTGATTTTTGCTGTTTTTATCGATATTAATGATATTATTTCCCGATTTTGCTTTATTTGCCTAAAGTTGCTTTACGTCGTACCGAATCTTCCGGATTCTTCGGCGTACGTCGCACAGCCGCTTATTTACGATATGATTTGAAGTAAGATAACATGATTTTAAATGCGACTCATCCATTGGAAGTTATCATCGGCTATTTTCGGCGATCACTCATTCATTTTTTAAGCATTCGAAAACCGGACATGTTGCGACGTGGTACACGTTCATCATCGGCCTTTGGGTAGGACCAAATATAGGTGTCTTTAATTGTTATTTGCGAGTACCACTTAAAATCCACATCAATTTGATATCCGATTTAAAAGTTTTTCGATCCAATCATTGCCTCATTGGGGGATAAAATTTGAAAAAAAATTAATTCAAGACATGATAACTAAACTCAAGGATATGGACGTGAGGCAGAAGCAGGACAACTTAAGGATTGATGTTTTGGCGCAAACACTACGTATGAAACTAGATCCAAAGTCTGTGCATTATTTGCGTGAAGATGATGATGGTGATGACGACAATTTCTCTTCTTCTTCATCAAATTCTAACAATAGATGTCCCAAGAGTAAGCATAAGCTTGATGATCGTGGCATTAAACTTGATGACTTCACAGGTCAAGGTACACCAGATAATTACCTTGAATGGGAGCGACAAGTGGAAAAGATCAATGAGTACAAAGGTTTTGATGATCCAAAAACCTTTAAGGTTACTTACATTAAACTGACAAAGAATGATGGTTTGTGGTATGAATGATTAAAAGCCAAAAGGAAGCGCCAAGAGAAAGAAAAGATTGTCACTTGGTTTCATCTAAAGAAGACATTGTGTGACAAATATGTTCCTTTTGATATTGACCAACGTAATTATGTGAAATTAACTTCTTTGTATCAAGGAACTATGAGTGTGCGTAAATATATTGTTGTGTTTGAACGTTTATCATTGCTTTGTGACTTGGAGGAATGTGAGCATATGAAGATGGCAAGGTTTTCGAAAGGATTGAATAAAAACATTGACAAGGATCTTGATTCGGCGCAATATCACATAATCAATGATCTTTGCAAACTTGCATTGAAAGTTAAAAAACGTGCCAAAAAAAATTCCAAAAGGAGTTTCATGCCTTTGACAAGGAAATTTGCTTTCAATACTTAAGATTTGAATAAACACACAAAAGCAATCTCTCAAGCAACACCAGTTCCTGCAACTCCTAGCTCTTCAAGAGACAAATCAAAGAAGGTAGTTTGGAAATCTGAGTTTGAAGAACGCAGAAGGTGTTTTAAGTGTCAAGGTCATGGACATCTTGCATCCTCTTGTCCTACGAAATGCACATTGGCGATGGAGATGACAAGATTGTGGGATGCTGAAGAAGAAATCTATCAGATTGTGGTTGAAGATGACGAGGATATCATCCAAAATCAAGGGGAGGAGGATACTGATGAAAACATTGAAGAAAACGTGAATCAACCTCCTTTTGCAATAGGGTGGTGAAGCATTTGTGGTGAGAAGGGCATTACAATCATCAATAAAGCCCCATTCAACACAAAGGTGGAGGTTGTTTCATAATATTTACAAGATTGGACCATATTTGTGCAACCTAATCATTGATAGTGGTTCCTGCACTAATGTGGCATCTAAAGAATTGGTTAAAAGGTTACAACTTACTCAACGAGATCATAGTAGTCAATACAAAATCAATTGGCTTGATGATACTAAAGGAATTGAAGTATAGAAGCAAGCACCATTGGACTAAATAATGATGAATTATGGTGTGATGTGGTGCCTATGAGTGCGTGCCAATTGTTGCTGGGAAGTCCATGGCAATATGACTTAAAGGTGCAACATAATAGAGAATCAAACATCTACTCTGTGGTGAAAGGGAAACACGAACAAATTGGCTACCTTTGAGTCTATCTGCAGGAAAGAACCCGACACAACAATCAAGTTTATTCCTTTCTGCTTAGGAATTCGAAATAGAGGTGGAGCAAGGGAATCCTACATTCATTCTAGTTGTGAAGGAATCAAACATTATCTCTCGTTTCTCTTTCTCTTTTTCTCCACTCTTCTCTCGTTCTCACACTTCTCTTTTTCTCATAGATTACAACTCAATACAGACTCCAATACATTGAAAGCTCTTGTAAACTGGACTGGAACATCAATTAAAACTTGGACTCGTATGAATGCTCAAGTGTGGTCTCTGATGTTCTGCACTTCTTCTGAAGTTCTTGGAGTATTTATAGAGTNTTTATAGAGTGATTCTGCCTTGTAAACTTCAGCCTTAGACCACGTTCTTTGATCGCCCATAACTCCATGACTCCTTCCATCATCCCACGTAATTAGACCAAGAAAATAGGATTTTAACTTGACTAATTTTACTATTTATTCTTCCCCATGATCCCATGATTTTATTCCTATAATCTAGGATTCTTAACAATATTATTTGACTTATTAAAAACTCTATATGTCGTTTTATTCTTCAACAAAATCAGTCAAATATTTTATTTTCCTAATGTAAAGGAAAATATTATTATGACCTAAATTATATCATAAATTAACCTAGACTTATTTGTGGGATAGATTCGTTTTAACCTCTAGATATGATGTTCCAACAAGATTTGAGACTCCAATGTATTTACAAAGATCCTAGAAAATTACTCTCATAATCTTCTTGGAAATTCTCATCTCTTCATCAAGATACTTCGTCGGACGATGACCCACTTTGATGGTGAGTAGTTGTCTAGAATAAGAGAAAGCTACAGGTACAGGTGGGCATAATCAATAAGAGAACGACTTCCCCTTGGACATTTCCCTCTATGTTCGGTTTGACCTAGGAATCAGCGCCTTCATGTAGGAAGTGAGTGGTGTATCCCTTACCTTAGTCGTCTTTAACTCTTAAATTCAAGTTAAAATAAGTCGACATTTAGTGACAATCTTTCTTCTAAAATAAAACCGACTTAAACTTACTCCTTAGGCCGCCTTAGTGTAAAAACCTTTATCTCGTGGTATTCAATCCTTACTTGCCCTTACTAGTAGCCTAGTGAGCCTTGTATGGTTTATCTTTGGTAGCCACTTTAACAGGCTACCAAATTTTGACGCCATTGCCGGGGGTGAAACGATTTTTCATTAAGTAGTTTTCTATTTGTGAGATTTTTTTGATAATACCAACTTCCTTCCTTATTTTGCATATTTGTCATTGCTAGCTTTATTCTAGCATACGCTGATCACAAGGAACTCCTACCACGCCATTTATTTCGGAAATTGAAAAACATTTACGTGGTCTAAGGAGAATTGTTCACGAATCTGGTGAAACTTGTAAAAGGAGGAAACTTATTTGAATCCGATTCCATAACTGAGCATTCAGATATGTCTGAGGAAACATTACCACAGAAGTTTCTCAGGGACTTTGGCTACCCTGAGGCCTTCGAATTGCGTAGTGGGATTTTATTACACGCTACGACCGCAAACAACCATGATTTCAGTCCTCACTTGATCCATATGATCAAGGATGCTCAATACGGGGGAAATCCCACCGAATGCCCTTTTGCGCATTTGGATAACTTCCTCGAGTTATGTTTTATGGTGAAACATAACATTGTAACCCCGGAGTTCATTTGCATGCATATGTTTCAGTTTTCACGGAGGGATAAAGCTAAATTTTTGTTCCGATCATTACCCGAGGGATCGCTCAAAACATGGGACGATGTTACCAAGGCTTTCTTGGAAAAATATTGTCCTCCTGAGAAAACCTCGGAACTTAGGCAATAAGTCTCTAATTTCGCCCAAGACGACGATGAATCCTTGGGTGAGGCATGGGAAGGTTTCAAGGACATCTTGCGTTCATGCCCTCACCACGGTTTTAGTGAATGGTTGGTGTTCATGAGTTTCTACGATGGTCTTCTGCCTAGCTCAGAGGTTAACTTTGATGCCGGGGGTGGAGGTCAGCTGAAAATGTTACCCTTGAACAAGGTTCAAGTAGCTATTGAGGAGGTTTCCAAGAACTCTGCTTGGCATTCCGATAGGAGACTTCTAGTGAGGATAAGCGTCGCTAAAACTGATGATTTTTCAGGTGCCTAACTCCAAAATTGACCTCCTGGCCCAACAACTAGAAAAAGCGCTCTTCGCTTCTTCTAGTACTCCTTCACAAGTAATGTCTTGTGAAACCAGTGGAGGTCATGACCACACGTCTTCTATCGGAATTTCCACTATGGAAATGATAGCCTATTCTCAAGGCTATAAAATTAATCAAGGTTGGAACCCCCAACATAATTCAAACTATAATATGGGAGGTGGTCCACAATCAAACTTTCAACGACCACCCCCTCAGCAACAACCCGGCATATATCAGCCTTCCGGCTATAACCAGGGGGGCCGTCTCAACCTCGCCCTCCTTATCCCCCCCCCCCTCCCTCAAAAATCAGTGTTAGAACATGCGTTGGAATCATTTATGAACCAACAAACTAAAGCTAACGTCGATAATGTGAGGAGGGTAGGTGATCTCGCCACCTCTGTTCAGAAACTTCAAGCTCACAATAAAATGATTAAGTCTCAACTCTCTAAAATTGCTCAACACGTCGCTACCTCTACTCCTAACTCCGGAACTTAGTTTCCTGGGAAAACTGTTGTAAACCTAAGGGAGCAAATGATGTGAATTTTCGTATGAATTTAAAAACTCACAAAGGTAAGACTAAACTCATAAATTTCTAAAGGCTAAGCCACCAAAATTCTTGAATTTAGGTTGATTAACTAGTCTTTGTTTAAAGCCTAAGCACCCTCAAAGCCACTAATTAATCTCACAAGAGTATATAGGAATTAACCACCAACTTAACAAAATTTTCGAACTTTTGTTTTAGAGTAAACAAACAAACTTTTTTTTTATTAAACTCAATATGATTTTTACAAGCTAATGTTGAGACTATTTATAGGAATAATCATAAATAAAAATCCTAACTAAAAGAGCTAAAATACACGCATAAATACCCTAAAAATCACTCCCCTTAAGACTCCAACATGACTCATAAGATAAGATTGCCACATCATCACTGCATCTTCATCTTATCTTGCTAACAAACTCTAACAAACTTATCTAAACAAGAAAATATCCTAACAAACTTCTCAACAACCTAATAAACAAGATAATCAACAAATTACAACCATAAATACATAAAAAATTAAAGAACCCAAAACCAAATAAAATCGCCAAAAATTTGCGTCCAAGAATGTGCTTCCATTTTTGCGCATTTTCAAGATTTTGCTTCAAATCTTCAAGAAACCTTTTAAGATCCAATCTTTTAATCAAGAAACCTTCAAGAAGTCATTTCCCATGTCTTTAAGGCTGTAAAAGATGAACAAGACTCACCAAGAAATAAAAGACTCAATGCCTAAAATGAGAAAAACCCTAGCAAATGCAGTGGGAAAAAACCTATAGGCAAAAACCATCTTGTTCCCCAAAATTCACCATTCTTTCCTTGATTTGTGTGCCACCCTAGGTGTGTGTGATCATACACACGCGAATCCCAACCATTGATGCACCCATATGGCTTGTATCCCCATATGCTATTAGTTCACCTATGGTTGCATTCTTGCCATTCACATTCAAACCTTCGAAGTTGAGTGCATCCTTGTCAATCTTGTCATTATTGTTCAAATTTATTACATTGTGAATCTTGTCATTGATGCTTGGATCATCAAGCTAAGGCCATCAATCTTAGATATGGAAAAGAGTATGATGGCCCGGTTATGGTTGAAAGTTACCAAAAAAATGGTGAAGGGGGTGCCCCGGTTCTCGATGATGCTAACTTTAAAGTCGAATTAAGCCTGACCAATCAAAGAACTAGCAACGAGGCACTCTCGATAAATTCAGAAAAGGAGCAAGCTTAGGCTCCTTTGAAACCTCATGTTCTGTCACTCCCTTTCCCCCAAAAGGTGGTGGAACATAAGCTTAACCAGAAATTTGCTAAATTTCTCGAAGTCATGAAAGGACTTCAAGTAAACATTCCCTTTTTGCATGCCATGTCGTAAATGTCGACATATGCAAAATTTCTCAAAGAGCTCTTATCAAATAAGAGTCACCTTGAGGAAAGTGCCACTATCTCACTTCCTATGGAAGTAAGTGCTATTCTCCAGAACAAATTGCCGGAAAAACTTGGTGATCTCGGAAGTTTTTCGATTTTGGTAAAAATTGGCGATTTGGAACCTAAGAATGCACTTTGTGATCTTGGTGCTAGTGTTAGCTTGATGCCTCTTTCTATGGCTAAAAAGCTGAATTATGAGGATATGAAACGTACTAGGATGTCAATTCAACTAGCCGATCGCTCGATTAGGTTACCATTGGGCATTTTAGAGGATGTCCCGGTCCAAGTTGGACGTGACTTTGTTCCATGTGACTTTATCATTATGAAGATGGAGGAGGATGCTCGTGTTCCTCTTATCTAAGGCCATTTCATTATTGAAAACTGCCGGAGTTGTTATTGATGTAAAAGATGGGCAGTTAATGACTTTGAATGTCGGTAATGAGAAAATTACTTTTTCTTTCACCAAAACCTTGAAAGTACGCATGATGGGCGAGATCCATCGCATCGATATTCTAGGTAATTGTGTTGATTCCTTCCGAGTAATGGAGGAAGTAGATGACCCTTTGAAAACTCTTATAACCAATGAAGAGCTTCTAGAAGCCGACAAGGCTAAGGGGTATAAGCTTATCCTTGACCGAACCCCGGTGCATATAACAAATGTGTTCGATGTCCTATTTATCCATGGACAAAAGGATTGTGCTACACCTCCTCCGGAAGTAGAACTCAAACCCTTTCCTTCTCTTTTAAAATACGCTTTTTTAGATGAGAAAGGGTCTTGTCCGGTCATAATCAATGCTAAACTTGATGCCACTTCGATCGATAGATTGCTTTGTGTACTACGGAAATATCGACGTGTTATTGGTTACACCATTGTAGACATAAAGGGAGTGATCCCCCCTTTATGAATGCATCGAATTCTTCTTGATGATGCCAATGCTTCATCAATTGAGCATCAAAGAATATTGAATCCGAATATGAAAGAAGTGGTGCGAGCCGAAGTGCTCAAACTACTTTAGGCCGACATCATCTTCCCAATTTCTGATAGTAGGTGGGTGAGCCCGGTACAAGTTGTGCCTAAAAAAGGAGCCATGACTATTGTGAAGAATGACAAAGGAGAATTGATCTCTACTAGATCGGTTACTGGGTGGCGTATGTGCATAGATTATCGCAAACTTAATAAAGCCACTCGGAAAGACCATTTTCCTCTGCCATTTATTGATCAAGTTCTAGAGCGTTTAGTTGGACATTCTCATTATTGTTTTCTTGATGGGTATTCTAGTTTTTTCCATATCCTGATTAATCTCGAGGATCAGGAGAAAACTACCTTTGCTTGTCCTTTTGGCACCTTTGCTTATTGAAGGATGCCTTTTGGCCTTTGTAATGCCCTATCTACATTTCAAAGATGTATGATGGCCATTTTTTCTGATATGCTTGAATCATCCATCAAGGTGTTTATGGATGACTTTTCGGTTGGAGTATTGTCTTTTGACCAATGCCTATCTAATCTTGTTCTAGTATTAGAACGATGTCAAAAGACGAACTTAGTCTTAAACTGGGAAAAATCTGACGTCATGGTTGAAGAGGGCATAGTGCTTGGTTATGTCATCTCAAAACGTGGCATTGAGGTGGATAGAGCTAAGATTGAGGTATTTGAACGCTTATCCCCTCCTGTAAATGTCAAGGAGGTGAGAAGTTTTTTGGCACATGTGGGTTTCTACCACTGCTTCATCAAAGACTTCTCCAAAGTCGATAAACTCCTCAGTCAGCTGCTCCTTAAGGATGCCCCGTTTGAGTTCACTTAAGAGTGCCTTATAGCATTTGATCAGCTTAAGGCGGCCTTAATTTCTTCCCCCATCATACAAGCTCTCGATTGGACTCTTCCTTTCGAGCTTATGTGTGATGCTTCGGACTTTTCCGTTGGAATTGTTCTCGGCCAACGGAAAGATGGGAAGCTGCATGCCATTTACTATACAAGTAAAACTCTTGATATGGCACAACGGAATTATAGTACCACCGAGAAGGAACTTCTAGCCACTGTTCACACTATGGAGAAGTTCCGATCATACTTAGTTGGGTCTAAGGTCATTATTTTTACTGATCATTCAGCTTTGAAATACCTTCTCTCTAAGAAGGATGCAAAACCTAGACTTATACAATGGATCTTGCTCCTACAAGACTTTGATCTTGAAATCCGTGACAAATGTGGGGTGAAAAATGTAGTAGCGGATCACCTATCACGCTTACTTTTAGTTGAGGGGGATGAGATCACTCCTGTGGATGACTCATTCCTCGATGAGCAACTAATGGCAGCTATAGCTTCTCCTACCCTTGGTTTGCGGATTATGCAAACTACCTATGTGCCTAGGTTATTCCGCTTGATTGTTCTTACCAACAACGGCGAACATTCATGCATGATGTTCGGAACTACTATTGGGATGATCCTTTATTGTTCAAAAGAGGAGTTGATGGCCTCTTTCACGTTGTATTCCCGAGTCGGAAATTCCGAGTGTCATTTATATGTGTCATTCGTCCCCTTGTGGCGGTCACATGGGTTCTGACAAAACCTTGGCAAAGGTTTTGCAAAGTGGTTTCTTTTGGCTTAACATGTTTAGAGGTGTGTGTTCCTTTGTGAAATAATGTGACCGGTGTCAACGCATTGGAAATCTTACGAGAAGGCATGAAATACCCCTAAACAACATTCTAGAATTGGAAATATTTGATATTTGGGGGATGGAATTCATGGGGCCTTTTTCAATCTCCTTTGGAAACCAATATATATTGGTTGCAGTGGATTATGTATCAAAATGGGTGGAATCTATTGCTTAACCTACCAATGACTCAAAGGTGGTTATTAAGCTTTTCAAGGATGTCATTTTTCCGAGGTTCGGAGTAGCTCGGGGTGTTATAAGTGATGGGGGGTCGCACTTTGCAAAGCATTCCCACCAAAACCTCCTTGCCAAGTACGCGGTTAAGCATAAGGTTTCCTTGTCTTATCACCCCCAAACAAATGGGCAAGCCGAGATCTCTAATCGGGAGATCAAAGCTATCAATAAGAAGACTATCGATAGTTCACAAAGCTTTCCGATGCCTTATGGGCCTATCGGACTACTTTCAAAACTCCTATAGGCACGACTCCCTATAAACTTGTTTACGGGAAGTCATGTCATATGCCTGTTGAGTTAGAACACCGTGCATATTTGGCGATTTAAACGCTAAATTTAGATCAATGTGTCGGTGAAAAGAGGATTTTAGATCTCCATGCCTTTGAGGAGATACGATTAGATGCTTGCGCTAGCATATCTTCAGTAGCTGTTCAAGTGACAGTCGAGTAAAGCCTCAAGGGATGTCCTAGAGTAGGAGGTACCAAAACGAGCGAATTAGTGCGATAATCTTTGATTTTGTCAAAGGCTCGTTGTTAATCGTCTTCCCATTCTTTTAGAGCATTTTTCTTTTATTTCTCGAAGATAGGTTCGCATATCATGGTGAGTTTGGAGATGAACCTACTTATGTAATGGAGCCTTCCTAAAAATCCTCGAATTTCTTTCTCGGTTTTGGGTGGCTTCAAGGACATGTTGGTTTTGATTTTTTTTGGATCAATTTTGATTCTACGACTGCTAACCACATGACCTAACAACTTTCCCGAGGTAACTCCNTAACAACTTCCCCGAGGTAACTCTGAAGGTACATTTTGTAGGATTGAGTCTCAAGTTGAACCTCCGAAGTCTTTCAAAGAATTTCCTCAAGGCGGGAGTATGTTCACTCCGTTCTTGAGTTTTTACTATCATGTCATCCACGTACACCTCTATTTTTGTGTGTATCATGTCGTGAAGGATTGTGGTAGCAACACGTTGATATGTGGTACCGGCATTCTTTAAGCCAAGCAGAGTAACCGTATAACAGTATAACCCCCATGGAGTAGTGAATGTTATCTTTTCCTTATCTTCTTTTGCCATCTTAACTTGGTTAGAGCCTGCGTATCCGTTCATGAAGGAGAATAGGGTGTTATTAGCCGTGTTGCCGACAAGAACATAAATATGAGGTAGTGGAAAATCATCGTTCGGACTGGCTTTGTTCAAGTCTTGAAAGTCCACGTACATTCTCACTCTCCCATCCTTCTTAGGTACGGGAACGATGTTGGCAACCCAATAAGCGTATTGGACCACCTTAATGAATCTAGCTTGTAACTGTTTGATGACCTCTTCTCTGATTTTCAGTTGAACGTCTGTTTTCAGGCTTGGCCCCTTGGTTTATAGGGATAGTATGCTTAGCTATTTCTGGATCAATTCCCGACATGACTTCATATGACCAGGCGAATACATTGGGGAATTATGAGAGTGTTGCTATAAGCTCAGCCCTTTCTTGAGGATGGAGTGTGAGGCAAATTTGCAATCCACTTGGAGTGTTATTATCAGAAATGTTAACCTTTTCCGTTTCAAATTTCAGTTTACAAAACAGAGCAATCATATAAATTATCAGGAAAATAAGGATGAGAAGGCGAAGAGTAAGCAAATGTAAACATATTATCAAACTTAGAAATCATGACATCTAAATTTGCCTTAAAGGCAGACTCTTGAGGGGAGATGGACTCTTTGACAACTAATTAGGACTTTCTATGGCACTAGACTCGGACTCAGACTCATCAAACATGAGACTTCTCTTATGGTGAAATCCATGGTCTTTCCTACTAGTGTGGTGATCTTTAGGGTCTTGCACCATCCTTTAACAACTTAACTTGCTGGAGTAATGAGCTTGGGATTGACAGATTAAGTATTCATATTCATACAAACTTCTTGTTCGGAAGTTAGCAATCGGATTGCAGTGTCACTTGTCTTAAAAACTCGACCTATCATGGTTGCTTCCTAAACTCTATATGAATGCATGATGCATAGTATCTCATCATCTCTTGATTTTTCTTCTTTTATTTGTTATTTTCTGATGATGAGGATACTTTTTACACTATGAGCAACCTACGAGGTTCTATATGGTACTTTAGTCAACACAATATGCAACCATGGTCTACATGTGACTCTCTAGGTGAAAACGGTCATGAGAAAGCTAGATCCCATACAACAAGTAAAACATATGGCACGTCGCACATAACACACCTATGCATGAGGTCAAGTCCAAGCCTCAAACTTTTGTCTTTCTTCTTCACAAATAGCACTGGATTCGATATGTGTATTAGGCGCGTCTAGGCGCTCGAGCTGAGCGCTTGAAGCTCAGGATTTGATTTTTGCTGTTTTTATCGATATTAATGATATTATTTCCCGATTTTGCTTTATTTGCCTAAAGTTGCTTTACGTCGTACCGAATCTTCCGGATTCTTCGGCGTACGTCGCACAGCCGCTTATTTACGATATGATTTGAAGTAAGATAACATGATTTTAAATGCGACTCATCCATTGGAAGTTATCATCGGCTATTTTCGGCGATCACTCATTCATTTTTTAAGCATTCGAAAACCGGACATGTTGCGACGTGGTACACGTTCATCATCGGCCTTTGGGTAGGACCAAATATAGGTGTCTTTAAGTGTTATTTGCTAGTACCACTTAAAATCCACATCAATTTGATATCCGATTTAAAAGTTTTTCGATTCAATCATTGCCTCATTGGGGGATAAAATTTGAAAAAAAATTAATTCAAGACATGATAACTAAACTCAAGGATATGGACGTGAGGCAGAAGCAGGACAACTTAAGGATTGATGTTTTGGCGCAAACACTACAGATGAAACTAGATCCAAAGTCTGTGCGTTATTTGCATGAAGATGATGATGGTGATGACGACAATTTCTCTTCTTCTTCATCAAATTCTAACAATAGACGTCCCAAAAGTAAGCATAAGCTTGATGATCGTGGCATTAAACTTGATGACTTCACAGGTCAAGTTACACCAGATAATTACCTTGAATGGGAGCGACAAGTGGAAAAGATCAATGAGTACAAAGGTTTTGATGATCCAAAAACCTTTAAGGTTACTTACATTAAACTGACAAAGAATGATGGTTTGTGGTATGAATGATTAAAAGCCAAAAGGAAGCGCCAAGAGAAAGAAAAGATTGTCACTTGGTTTCATCTAAAGAAGATATTGTGTGACAAATATGTTCCTTTTGATATTGATCAACGTAATTATGTGAAATTAACTTCTTTGTATCAAGGAACTATGAGTGTGCGTAAATATATTGTTGTGTTTGAACGTTTATCATTGCTTTGTGACTTGGAGGAATGTGAGCATATGAAGATGGCAAGGTTTTCGAAAGGATTGAATAAAAACATTGACAAGGATCTTGATTCGGCGCAATATCACATAATCAATGATCTTTGCAAACTTGCATTGAAAGTTAAAAAATGTGCCAAAGAAAATTCCAAAAGGAGTTTCATGCCTTTGACAAGGAAATTTGCTTTCAATTCTTAAGATTTGAATAAACACACAAAAGCAATCTCTCAAACAACACCAGTTCCTGCAACTCCTAGCTCTTCAAGAGACAAATCAAAGAAGGTAGTTTGGAAATATGAGTTTGAAGAACGCAAAAGGTGTTTTAAGTGTCAAGGTCATGGACATCTTGCATCCTCTTGTCCTACCAGATGCACATTGGCGATGGAGATGACAAGATTGTGGGATGCTGAAGAAGAAATCTATCAGATTATGGTTGAAGATGATAAGGATATCATCCAAAATCAAGGGGAGGAGGATACTGATGAAAACATTGAAGAAAACGTGAATCAACCTCCTTTTGCAATAGGGTGGTGAAGCATTTGTGGTGAGAAGGGCATTACAATCATCAATAAAGCCCCATTCAACACAAAGGTGGAGGTTGTTTCATAATATTTACAAGATTGGACCATATTTGTGCAACCTAATCATTGATAGTGGTTCCTGCACTAATGTGGCATCTAAAGAATTGGTTAAAAGGTTACAACTTACTCAACGAGATCATAGTAGTCAATACAAAATCAATTGGCTTGATGATACTAAAGGAATTGAAGTATAGAAGCAAGCACCATTGGACTAAATAATGATGAATTATGGTGTGATGTGGTGCCTATGAGTGCGTGCCAATTGTTGCTGGGAAGTCCATGGCAATATGACTTAAAGGTGCAACATAATAGAGAATCAAACATCTACTCTGTGGTGAAAGGGAAACACGAACAAATTGGCTACCTTTGAGTCTATCTGCAGGAAAGAACCCGACACAACAGTCAAGTTTATTCCTTTCTGCTTAGGAATTTGAAAAAGAGGTGGAGCAAGGGAATCCTACATTCATTCTAGTTTTGAAGGAATCCACACAAAACAAAGTAACTGATGATTTGCTCCTCAAACCATTACTAGAAGAAATTCCAAATGAACTATCTCCAATTCAGGGCATAGAACATGCAATTGACTTTATTCCTGGAGCACCTATTCCAAATAAGCCTGCTTATAGATGTGATCCTGAAGCATCTAAAGAAATCCAACGCCAGATTAATGAGTTGATTCAGAAAGGATTGGATCGTGAAAGTATGAGTCCTTGTGCAGTTGTTGCTCTATTGGACCCAAGAAGGATGGTTCCTGGACAATGTGCATTGATTCAAGAGCAGTTAACAACATAACCCTCAAGTATAGATTTCCTATGCCTACACTTGAAGATATGTTGGATTAATTGTATGGTGCTAGCGTATTTTCGAATATTGAACTGAGGAGTGGTTATCACCAGACGAGGATTCGTGAAGGTGATGAATGGAAAATTACTTTGAAGACTAAACAAGGATTATCTGAGTGGCTAGTGATGCCTTTTGGTCTTTGTAGTACACCCAGCTCGTTCATGAGGCTGATGAATGAGGTAGTGTGACCTTTCCTAAACAAGTTCATTGTTGTTCATCTAAATGATATACTTATTTATAGTAAGGATATGCATGAGTATCTAGGGCATTGAAGGAAGTTGTTTGATAAGTTTCATGAGCAGAAGTTATATGGGAAACTCAAAAGTTTGACTTTTTGCAACAGCAGATTGTTTTCCTGGGTTACATAGTGAGTGGCGCAGGTATTGAGGTGGATCCCTTCAAAGTTGAAGCTTTTAAAACTTGGAAGATACTTACCAATGTACATGAAGTCAGGAGTTTTCATAGTTTGGCATAATTCTATAGGAGATTCATACATAATTTCTCAACAATAATGGCTCCTATTACATAGTTAATGAAGAAAGGGGAGTTCAAGTGGACTTCTAAGGCTCAAGAGGCGTTTGAGGAGGTCATGGAGAAATTATGCAATGCTCCTATTATTGCATTGCCTTATTTTGATAAGTTGTTTGAAGTGGAGTGTGATGCTAGTGCCGTGGGCGTTGGAGTCGTTTTGATTCAAGAGAAGAAACATGTTTCATATTTCAGTGAGAAATTAAGTGGAGCTGGACTGAATTATTCAAACTATGATTAAGAATTCTATGCAATTGTCAGAGCATTGGATCATTGGTCACATTATCTACGCCCTAAACCTTTCATTATATATTTAGATCATGAAACATTGAAGTATATTAATGGTCAACAGAAGCTTAACTACAGGCATGCTAAATGGGGGGCATTTCTTCTGTCTTTTACCTTTTTATCCAGGTACAAGGAAGGAAGGAATTATGTGGTAGCTGATGCTTTATCAAGGAGATCATAATTGCTTGCAATGGTGGATACCAGAGTTTTAGGATTTGAGCACCTGAAAGAGTTATATGTCAGTGATTCAGATTTTGCTGCAGAATATCAACAACAAACTAGGAATTTCACAGCTCAGGATGGTTTTCTTTTCAGGAAAAACAAGTTGTGCATTCCTAAATGTGGAATTCGTTAATTGCTGATTAGAGAGGCTTATAGTGGCGCACTTGGTAGGCATTTTGGGGTTCACAACACTTTTGACATGGTTAGTGAATATTTCTATTGGCCTAAGATGATAGGAGATATTCAAGCAGTTGTTTCTAGATGTGCTACGTATCAGAGAGCTAAGTCTACCTATGTTAAGGGTCTCTATACACCATTACCTGTTCCTGAGACACCTTGGGATAGTGTTAGCATGGATTTTATCATTAGATTGCTTAGAACACAGAGGGGACGTGACTCAATCATGGTGATTGTTGATAGGTTTTCGAAAATGGCTCACTTTGTAGAAAAGAATAAAACTGATGATGCTCAACATGTTGCTAATTTATATTTCAAGGTGATTGTGAAGCTGCATGGCATAACTAGATGTGGGGTGAGTGATAGAGATTCGAAAATTTTTTAGTCCTTTTGGAAGTGTTTGTGGAAGATGGTGGGTACAAAGTTATCTAAACTAAATCCAATAATGGATTAGCCAATCAGCCTTATGTTGAACCCAGTTGGATTTGATAAGGATAAAACACATGTGTGGCTGCCAATGGTAAGGATTAATGAAACAATGGATAATGGTGGTGGCTATCTATATGGCTATCACAACAGTTACCATCAATCACTATTATGTTGTTGGTGGAGTAAGGTGTTAATCAATATGTTTGTCTGTCATTTGAATATGTTTGGCTGAAATTGGAATTATTACTTTACAGGATGGATGGCGAGTTTCGGGAATATGTTGGTTTTTTCCATGAGGTTTCCCCACTTCACTTGATAGGGTTTTTCTCATTTTGGACTTTATTGCTTTTATGTGTGAGTCACAGTGCTAGTGTCTTACTTCAAGATTATCTTTGGAGCATGGTGGATGGTTTCTTGAAAGTTTCTTGATTAAAAAATCATTCTTGAAAGGTTCCTTGTTTTAATGATTTATTCTTGGAAGGGTTCTTGAAAGATTGAAGCAAATCTTGAAAATTCAAGAAGATAAAGGTTGATTCTTGGGCGCGTGTTTTAGCGATCACAAGAAGGCTTTTGGGCTTTGGTTGTGCGTGTCTCTAAGGGATAAGATTGAAGTTTTTGTGATGTTTATATTGTTTTAAGTTATTTTGTTAGAATTGTTTGTTAGAGTTGTCAAAAGATTTGTTTTATCAAGCTTATCCAAAAAAAACCGGCCATATCTATCCCTTTTGGACGGAAATTTTAATAAGTTCAAAGTTGTTTTGTTTTCTAAGTTTGTTAGGACTTGTTAGAGTTGTTATAAGGTTGTTAGGATATTTAGTACTATAAATAGCCTAAGAATTTGATGTAACAACATAAGTCTTTGTGTGATTAATCCAATAAAAGTTGTGTTTTTCTTTTTGTGCAATTGAAAAGTTGATTATTCAAGATTCTCATAAAATTCGTGTTTTCAGGAGTGGGGACAAATTTTAGATCCTAATTAATTGGTTTTAGGAGTGACCTAATTGAGTAGCATTCAATTGACTTGTCAGGAGTGATATATTAATTGAATATCACGTGAGTTTTGAGTGTTATTTACGAGTACTACCTTAAAATCCACACTATTCAAGCTTATCTTTGAAGCATGGTGGATGGTTCCTTGAAAGTTTCTTGATTAAAAGATTAATTCTTGAATGGTTGCTTGATTCAAAGATTCATTCTTGGAAGGGTTCTTGAAGAATGAAGCAAAATCTTGGAAAATACAATAAAATACATCACTCTTTGTTGGCGCGAGAATTGGACGATAAAAAAAGAGTTTCGGTTTTCTTTTTGTGCATGTTTCAAGTGGATAAGGATGAAGTTTTTTGATATTTATCTTGTTTTAGTTAGTTTGTTAGAATTGTCAAAAGCTTGTTAGTCTAAGCTTATCACAAAAACCGGCCACCTATCACTATCTTGGTCGAAGCTTTTGGATAAGATCATGGCTTGTCTGTTTTCTAATTGATTTGTTATGTTGTTTCAAAGTTTGTTAGGATTTGCTAAAGTTGTCATGAAGTTGTTAAGATATTTTGTACTTTAAATAGCCTAAAAATTTAATGTAACAACATAAATTCTTTTGAGAGTCATTAAATAAAAGTTTCGTGTGATTATTCTTTGTGTAATTAAACAATTGATTGTTCAAAGTGCTTATAGAATTCGTAGCTCGGGAGCGAGGACGAGTTTTTTTTATCCTAATTAATTATTTTTAAGAGTGATCTAATTGATTAGCATTCAATTAATTAGTCAGGAGTGATAATTTAACTGAATATCATTGTGAGTTTTGAGTGATATTTGCGAGTAACACGGAAAATCCACATCATACATAAACAAAGATTTGCACACCCAAAATACAAGAAAATCAACGTCATCAAGGTCAACACCTAAGCTCTTCGATATCAAAGTCAACATACGCCAACACACAAGTTTTTATCCACAATCATCAAAACCGCCAAAAACAATCATAAAATCTTCTCCATAGTTCTAGAAGAATACTACTTTTTAAAATCCATGGAAAATAAAACAAAAAACATTAAAACAAAATATAACATATGGTAAACATGATTATGATGTTTATAACTAAGCAAACAAGCATGAACATAAATACAAAGAATACCAAAACAAAACCTGAAGAACAAGATAGCAAAAACAATACAAAAATTTAATTATTAATTGAAATTGAACTTCTACAAATGGTTTCTTCAACTTATCTCTCAACTTTGTTCAAATATATAAAATTAGAAAAAACAAAGAGGCAAAAAAAAATAAAGCCTACCACTAACATAAACATGAGGTGGATATTTATACCCCTTAACGCATTACAACCAAAAAAGAAGTCTAAAGAAAAAAAAGTCAAGGTTGCTAGGGTTGGTGGACCACTCCGCAAAAATCAAAATTGCTCCAACTTTGGGAGCGATTGCTCGACCTTTGGGAGGTTTGGGAGCTGTCGCTTCAAACTTGCTGGAATAGCTTGAGGCTTCCTAAGTCAACGAAGACAAATTTGACCCCTACTTTTTTTTTTGGAGGAATTAAATCCTTTAAATTGAAAATAAAAGATTAATACAAGTGAAACAAAATCGCCAAATTTATTGAGAAATGAAGAAATCAAGCCAGTTTTCGTTGATTTTTCCACTCTGGTGGAAAGGTGTTACTTTTTAAATGAAAGGTAAATTAAAGATCTTTTCTAGCCATTTTCTGTAATAATTTTATATAATTAATGCTGTTATTATTTTGATTATTTGTTGGTGTTGTTGATAAAATTGATCAATAATAGTATCATTTTCAAGGAAAAATAATATTAATAACTATTTTGATATCAAACCCATACTATTGGTATCATTTTTCTACACTATTAGCAACTGATCTACTTGTAACCAAGCAAATACAATATTAATAGGCCAAAAATGACGATACTAACAACACTTTTTTCCACTGGTTTATTATGGAAAGAGGTATTTTGTATGTCGTAAGGGCACCTCATGCATTATAAGAACTACGTAGATACCCCATGAATATTGTAAATTCATTAGGATACCTAGTAATCTAGGAAAAAAATGACAAAAAAAATAATTTATAGAAAACCACAACCAAGAGGGAAATTAAATGCGTCATGGAGGGTAGACTCCACCCTCAATATTTATGGTACAAGACTGATAGTCATTTAGCTAGTTATATAATAATAAAGAGCATTGTAAAATACAACATCAGCTTACACGTCTCATAATAGCTCACTTTCATCCTGGTCCCCCTCGACATGATCAACGTCGTTGTCTTCATCTTCCTCGGGAGCATCGGGATCAACTCCCTTCAACATAAAAGGGTTGCCATGTCAACACTTCGATCAATGGTATATTTAAACCATAGAAAACTCCTGAATCTTAACTACTAACATTCAAATGAATAAACAAGCAGACATTAAATAGAGTGAGTAATTGACAAACCTTCACTAGCTTCTCCAAACGCTCTAAGCCTTTCTTTGCAGCTTCACTTTGAGGATTAATTCTGACAGTCGATTAAATAGCAAACAGAGCAATATATGTAAATTATAAGTTAGTCCCTAACTTATTGCCAACTTTTAAAAGAAAAATAATCACACCAACATTTGAAGCTTAAGAAAGGCTAAAATTTTTCTCTATAGACCAAATGGAATAATGGACAACAATTCTACTACGTATATTTGAAGTATATACCTCAAGGCTGCTTGATAGTGCGACAGTGCCTCTTGTAGCATGTTTGTCGCAGCAAATACTTGAGCGAGTTTGACATGGAGAGAATCATCTGCCCAATCTTTGAGGTATCGCTCAAGCAGAGACACAGCATCACCATTTCGGCCCTCCATAACATGGAGTTCAGTGAGTGCTAATGCAGCACCAATATAACCAGGTTCCAATCTTAGAGCAGACTCATAAAACCTTTTTGCCTGCAGAATATGCCAATGCAAAAGTTTATGACTCAACAAAGCAGGAGATAGTTTGAAGGGTAACATTTCTTGGGGAAATCTGACTCTTATAACCACTGTACTACATAGCAACAATGACTAACACTGTTTAAATAATAATTTTGGAAGGAAAGGAAGGGGGAGAAATAAAAGGAAGGGGAAGGGAAAGAAAGGGAGGGAGAAAGAAAGCTTCATTTTTCTTTCAAATCTTTGAGGGATAGTATGTATTAAAGGAGGAAAAATAGACCTCTCCCCCTTATCAAAACAAGGGAGCTTGTTTCCCTTCTTATCCCTTCACTTCCTATCTCTCAATTTCCTTGCATCCAAACAATGCATAAACATCCTAACAAGCATATACCATGGTAGCTATGTGCCTATGCCTTCATGAAACATGCTACAATGATATCATGACATGCTAAACTAACACCAAGCAAACACTAAAATACGAGTTAAATGACATACTGAAATTGTACCCATGCAAAAGAAAGAAAAGCAAAACCGCTTGCATTGGTTTGGACATGTGAGATGGAGACCTCGGTGCGAAGAGTGGAAGAATGGGAAAAGGGAGATCTCAAACGAGATAGGGGGGAGACCGAAAATGACTTGGTTAAAGGTGTTAGAAAAGGTCTGAAGCGTTTGGATTTACAAGAGAGCGAGGCTCTCGATTTTAGGGGGTGAAGGAAAGTTTATGTGGATGACCACATGCAACGATCAATTTTGTTTCACGTAGCTGACCCCAATTATGGGACTAAGGCTTCGATTGATATAATATGATATGATATTAATCAATCAAAAAAAAAATTTAATGGACACGAAAACAATCAAATTTAAATAACAATAATTCAAACCGTAGATTACAAGACACATCAAACATATCTTCAAAAAATAAGCAAAAGTAGAGAAGAAACTAGAGATTTGCAATGCTTTTGATGATATAAGAGAATGAAGATGATTTTCATGAAGATACAAGAAACTGAAGATTGATGTTTTTCAGTTTTTGTTGTCATTCGAAGAGAGAGAAAGGTTAGAGAGTAGAGGAAGAGAATGGGGAAGGAAACGTTGTTTCCAGATAGTTTAGGGGGTAACAAAGAAAGGGAATTCCTTTATTTCCCTTTCTTTAACCATATAGTAATGGTATCCTATAACAATTTTGTTACTTGGACAAAGTTTTTGGGATACCCATGATACGAAACAAGGTGATAACTTCGAAGGTTTGATAATGACTTCTAAGAATAATGCAAGTATGAGGGAAATAATGGCTTACGGAGATTCAAGACTTTTGGGATCTTTAAAGACTTCATCATGGGCGTGTATGATGACACACAAATATACTTGATCATTGAAGCAAAGGGAAGAATGGCGGAATTAGGGGAACAAGACGGTTTTGTCTATGAGGTTTTCCCACTTCACTTGATAGTGTTTTCACATTTTTAGGCATCGAGTTTTTTATTTCTTGAAGTGTCTTAATCTTCATTTACATCCTTATACACATGGATAATGACTTCTTGAAGGTTTTTTGATTAAAAGATTGAATCTTGAAAGGTTTCTTAAAGATTTGAAGAAAAACACAAAAATTGCGCAAATCTTAAAGAATTGCGTGTGGCGTCAACTTGGACAATCTTCCATGGATTTGGGTAGATCATATTTTTGTGTAATTATGGTTGTAATTTGTTGATTATCTTGATTAGCAAGGTATAAGTAAGTTTGTTAGGATATTTTTTGTTTAGATATATTTTGTTAGGATTTGTTAGCAAGTTGCATGACATGCAGTGATGATGTGGCATTCTTATCTTGTGAGTCATGGATGAGTCACTAGATTAGGACGATTTTAGCTATGTTGTGAGTGTGTTTTTTAGCTTAGTTTTGATATGATTTTATTGATGATTATACGTATAAATAATCTCAACATTAGTTTGTAAAAATTTAGATTAGTGAATTCAATAAACTTTATTGTTTAAGTTTTATTTGTTTTCTACAAAACAAACAAAAAAAAAAACTGAAGATGTGGGAAATTTTCGAGAGTGAGGAAATTTCGAACACATTGAGAGTTGGTGCTTAGGCTTTAGACTCTTGTGAGGATAATTTTAAGAATTGAAGGTGCATAGGTTTAATCAATTCACAAAATTATTCGACCTAGATCGTTTTTCTTGGTGCTTGGCTTTAGAGAAAACCGAACTAGTTTCCTTTCATTATGAGTGGCGATCTTTTCATCAATATTCACATCACCACATATAGAGTAAAGCCGTGATGCATTGGAATGGTTAAAGATAGAGAAGTTTGAAGAACAATGAAAATCAGGAGTGTTATGCAAGATGGATCAACTTCAAAGTTGGAAATCTCTCAAACTAGACTTGATTTGATGGTGATCCTACAGGAAACCAAGTTTTCGCTCTATAACTTTGAATCGATAAGTCACACGCTTAATTTGACAAAAAAAAACAAAAAGTTATGACAGTTTAAAGCTCAACAGTACAAGCTGATCATATGCAATAACATGAAGTGCTCGACATGATGTTTTGTGATTTTTCGTGCTTCTTATAATTCTAATCTTAGCCTTTTATTTTATTTTATACGTTAGGAGTCAATCTCAAATAGATTTAAGCCTTGCTTTCGCATCTTTTTTTTTAAAAAATAATAAATAATTAAATAAAAATATGCAATGATCTGAGTTGGATTGTTAGATCATCGTAATCTTGAAACAGCTACTTATATTGTACTTTTTGAGTCATAACATCTCTAGTACTGTGTGTTTTTCCATTAAATCAAAAGGCCTAAAAATGCAATGTTTGAGACTTGAATGAAAGCATCCATGATAAAAAGAAAAACAAAAAGAAACTCGGTGGACATGTTTGAGCAAGAGCAAGAGCAAGAGCAAAGCAAGATGGGAAGCAGTTCAGGGTGATCAAACCAAATAAGATATAGTGCAATTCAAATGATAAAATAGTACACCTTCTCTCTCCCACTAGAGCTTTTGGCATGCACATCTCCAACTAATTTTAAAGCCTTAGCAGATTGAGGCATCGTCTTCATTGCCTCTCTAGCAATATACAAAGCCTCTTTAACTTTTGAAAGAGCCAGATTAGAATGAACCAACCCTGCAGAATCCACCACTACGTGTTCACAAAGAGCTAAACAGAAAATTGTAATCACACAAAATGTGCTGAAAATACAATTAGCGCATAAAAAAATTAAGACATTTTTTCAAGAGAATCAACCTTGATATGACCGAAGGTCAGGTTTTAGCTCCAGCGCATTCCTGAATGCAGCAGCTGCAGTATCAGGCCGATTCAATGATAGAAGCAGGTTGCCCTGAATTATTATTTCAACATTTGATCAAATATTGCCAATACAATACCCATTGCAATATAAGAAAAGCAATCAGAAGTTGCAAAACATAGCAAAAGTTCATACAAACACACTAAAAAATTATTGCAAATCACTATTCGTGGAGCTGGACATACCTTCATGATGTAACCTGATACATGCCGATCATCAATTTGAATACTCTGGCCAAAACGGATCACATACAGTTTGAAAATGCTTAAACAGCTTCAGTAAAGAGGGGCAACAATTAAGAAAAAGAAAATGAAGTTACCTTCTCTGCATAAGATAGAGCCCCCTTCTCATCTTTCCTTTCCCACAACACTGACAGGGCAACAAACACTTCTGGTCTGGTAGGATCAATGTTCAACAAGTCATGCACCAGTTTGTTTAGCTTTGGATGTTCAGACTTGGACTTAAGAAGCATCGCATATTCATCCATGTAAGTAACTACATATGGATCCACCAAACGAGCCTGTCAAACCATCAGAGTTTCAATATTTGCAGACAATGATGACTACCCTATTGATAGGTTTCCATCTACCTTTTCGAAATTAAATAAAGCTTCATCATTCATCCCAAGTATGGCTTCAACCTTCAATCAATATACCAAATGAAATTTTAAGTTAGATGCACACAACCATGGTAAAAGTAGTAACTTTGAATTGAATACCAAGCTATGCCAGGACTTAATAAAGATAGTAGTAATATTGTGACAACCCCCCAGGAGTGAGGAGTGATTTTGATGTGTACCCTTGTTTCGAGCACCACACCAAAAATCATCATCTTATACATAAGATTCGTTCCTTTGTTTATTTGATTAACCACCATGCTTTCGAACATACAAAGGTTCCACGCTTTTCAATGTATAGTTTTGTTTATATGAGCTTATCATAACTTACCATTTTAGCAAAACATGTTTATGAGTGCATCAAAACCAAGCTTCCTTATTTTTGTTAATGTGAACATTTATGAAGTTATAATAGGTTACCTGAGCTAACCTTAACTAAAAATTATAAAACATAAGTTGAAATGAGCAGATCTAGAATGAACCCCGGTGGTTCCAAAAACTCATTTTATTCTACCCACAACTAACAGATTTTATTTCTCATTAGTTACATATCAACAAGCTTAAATACCCCTATAGATTTCTCCAATGCACCACAGTTATGCCATTGAATAACTCATTTCCATTATCATAACCTACTTGTTGGTCCTTCCATATAAATACACACAACTTTAATCAATCAATCAAAGACTTAGTCCCATAATTCAGGTCAGCTACATGAACTAAAAGTAATCATTCCATGTGCTCATCCACATATTTTTTCCTCTTCCGTCCTCTAGGATCGAGAACCATGTTCTCCTGTAAATCCAAAAGCTTTCAAACAACTTCCAACCAAGTAGTTTTCAATCTCCCCCTACCTCGTTTGAAATCTCCTTTATCCTGCTCTTCCACTAGTCGCACCGGGGTTCCATGAGGTCTCCGTCTCACATGTCTGAAGTAACGCAAGTGGTTTTCCCTTTAATTTGCTTGCAATGTATACGACACCAACTTTCTTGCGGATGACTTCATTTCTGATTCGATCCCTTAGAGTGTTCCCGCCAAAGAAAAAAAAATGCGGTCTTGTAACGACTTAAAAGAACATTTCGCGGTCTTCGCAGCGTGAATTTTTTAAATTAAATCACAAACCTCATAGTCATTTTAGGAAATTAATTGACTGGTTTTGGTCAAATGTAAGTTATCAAGCCTAGATTAATTTGATTTGAGTTTTGTTCAAGGAAAAGAAGGTTTTAGCTAACAAAGTATTTTGACCTTGTTACTGGGAAAAAATTCTTATATACTCACTCCCAAACAAATTTTAACAATTATAAAAACAAATAAAAATAAAACAAATGAAGCATCATTATTTTATATATGGTGCAAATTAACTAAGTTAATTCATAATGTGGCAAAAGGAACTAACATGTTTGTTGATTTAGCAATTTATTTTATTATCCAAATGAAGCAAATCTATAAGAGTAACAAAAATTAATGGCAAAGTTAGTAGTTTATGAAAAATAGCCATTTAAAGGAGAATGGTATGTGGTATAATTGGAAAATTTTATATAAAAAAAAAAGTGCAATTAAATAAGCCAAAATTTTCAATAACTACCGAACAAAACCCAAAATCTACATTTCACTACCTACTATAATTTTATAGTTACATTACAATAACGTGAAATCAAAGTAGGCGATAATATAGCAGTAAGGAATGGAAATAAGGGTATCATTTCAAAAATCATCCCTAGACAAGATATGCATTATTTGCTAGATGGGCGGCCCAAAGACTTATTAAACCTATTTATATAGCTACAACATATTTTTGGATTTTGCAATTTTTTTCAGCAATCAACCATAGCACCATTCCTAACTACCTTCCCTAGCGACTCTAGTACCCACTCCACCACAACCAATTGAACCCCACCTATGAAGACCAAAACCTCACCAAATATCTATTCTTCTTTTCTCTCATATGAAGCAGCAGGCACGGGTCCATAGAACCTATAAAAAAGAGATGTTTGTAGAGCGAAGTACTATTGTACACATAAGTCACTTGGCTTGTGTCCAGATGTAGCCATTGGTATCCACTAGACATAGTATACCCCTTCTTCCTAGGTTTCCACACATCTCTAGTGTAGCCATTCTTCAAAATATCCCTGACTTTCCACACGCTGGCTGACTGTGGGCATTTATATCTCTTCCAACGCATTCTTTTCAAATACATATGATGAACCCTAATTTCAAACTGACACCTAAAATCATGAAGAGAATTTTGAAATGCAGAGAATTGACTGATAATTTGGGTGGCTGGGGTTGTATCATACAGAGAGAGCATTAAGAAATTTATGCCAATAAGGACCTCAACCAAACCTCACAACCACATAAACTCACCGTCAAACACCAACTAAACCACAGCAACACCTCAAAACCACCGCTTCCACTGAATTCTTCATCTCCATCGATCGCCACCACCAAATTCGACTAAAACCTAATGAGCTTGTGCAAAATTTTGGGTTTGGGAGGTGTATGTTTGATAGTTTGAGTTTTGACAGGGGTTTAGGGTTTTCAAATGGTTTGAATGTGGTTTAGGAGGAGGGGCTGGTTGGAGTTGCAGTTTTAGAGGTGGAGGTGTGATGGCTTAAAGAATTGGAGGTGGAGGTGGTACTTATGGTGGTTGTTGTGGTTCATAAGTGAGGTAGATATGGTGCTAATGGTGGAGGTTGCAGTTGTGGTGGGGTGACGGTGGGGTTCAATGGCTGATGGTGGGTCAAATTTGGGTTCGATGGGTGCTGGTGGGTCAACTTGGGTTCCATTAGAGGTGATTGAGTGGTGAATCAAGTGGCTTGGGTGGTAGAGTGGGTGCCACTACCGGATAATACGAGAAAATCTAACATTAAGTAGTGATTTTGTTGTTTTCTGAAAGAACTAGGTGGTTTTACCAAGAAAAGTATGTTTATTAGGTATTTATGCAACTATTAAAATATAATAGGTAGTTGAGTGCAAGTTTTGAGTTTAAATAGGCACTTGTTGAAAGTTTTGGCGTTAAACAATTATGAGAAATTAGTGTTCATGAGTAACTAAGGGCATTACTAAACATTTAATATATCAGAAAGATAAAATGTGCTATTTCTTCTTTTTTCTTTGGTGGACTGCTGGTTGGAAAGGGAACAAGTTCCATTTGAATATACATAAACATGAGATATTTGTCATCTTAGATTCATAAAGATAGATTTACACCGCATGGATTTATGCCCCCCAAATTTTTGTACATACAAAAGTTGAGTACAATTTTTTTCATTCAACAATTCCATAGGAGTACTCCCACCCCCATCAAATTTCTATCATGCAAGCACAGCTCCATCCTAGATAAGTTCAGAAAAAGTTCTGCACTTATAATGAAGATAGAAAGTAGGTACTCCCACCCACATAAAGTTTTAGCAATAAAAAGTAGGTAGCTCCACTATATAAAGGAAACTACAATTTTGTGGTAACTTGAATGCAAAACAGTGTCACTTTAAACCTGTTGTACATTCATAATATAAACCAGGTCAATATGAAGCTTTTTTTAGATGGAAATCAAGAGAACAGTCCATCACGGAAGTTAACCAACTAGCAAAGCTCAAAATGCAATCAGTAACTGTTATTTTGTGACTTAAAATCTTCATTGATTTTTGTTTTTTGGAATGTTTCCTAAAGTCATTGATTTATGGAATGTTTCTTAAATCCATATATTTTCTATGACGCCTAGTTGAGTCATACTTAAGGAATACTCTAGGTTTTTATTAGGGTTTCTTTGTACTATAGATGAACCTTTTGTTGATCAATTTGATCATACCTTAAGCCAATAGTATTTAAGACTCCTTGTATATTCATTTGTTCTTTTCTCCATTATATTGAAGAAGCTGTCGAATTCCCCACATGTGCATGTAGGTTTAATTTGACCAAACCGCGTACATCCTTGTGTTCTTTGTTTATTGTCTTTATTGCTTTTCTCGTTCTAAATATTTTCATTAGCTTGTTCCACATTAATCAAACACAACTACACCTAGTTTCCCAACATTAACAAACAAATAACCATCAAATAAAACAAATAAGAATTCGGCCGCCTAAAAAACTTTCCACTAAGGCAAGATGGCTAGACAAGTATCTTTTGAAAGGTAAAAAAATAAAGAGGCATGGTAGAAATCATAGACATATTTGCAAATACAGAACACAGGATTCAGATGAGATTTAAACAAATAACAGAGGTAAGTAATTTGCAGAGACCAAATGCAATATTGACTATTATAATCAGACAAATTCAGCTTTTCCAACCTTTGATATTTCAAGTAATATATGAACATTATTTGGGAATCGTTGCAAAATATCCGTATATATTTCCAAGCCACCTACATTTACATAACATGGATTATATTACACGGTTACAAATAAATAACAAACTTTAAATTGCTTATTTGAGTATACTACATTGATTGCATTGAGAATAATAAATCTTTTGGAATCAAACTCCCTCGTCATTGTCATCATTATCAAAGTCTCAATCCCATAAAGGAGTCGATTGCATGAACCAATTCTCATCTCGTAAAGTCATCTATAGAAATCCTTCTTTGCCATCCATTCCTATTCAAAGCCAAATGAGGTTATAAGCTGATACAAGTGTTGATCACAACTTCGAAGGTTTGTTTGTCAATGCAAGCAAGGGTGCAACCATGGGTGAGTTGATTGCTTATGGAGATTCAAGTCATATGGGGGTATCCAAGGTAGGGATTTGCGTGTGCATGGTCACACATACCTAGGTAGCACGCAAATCAAGGGAAAGATTGGTGGAATTAGGGGAATAAGTTGGTTTTGCCTATGGGTTTTTCCCCATTGCACTTGCTAAGGTTTTTCTCATTAAATGCGTTGTGTGTTTTGTTTCTTGTTGAGTCTTGTTCATCATTCTCAACCCAAAAGGCATGGGAAATGACTTCTTGAAGATTTCTTGATTAAAAGATTGGATCTTGAAAGGTTTCTTGAAGATTGGAAATGTTTTCTCGAAAATGGCGCAAAAGTAGCAATGGGTTGTGACGTGATTTTTGTGGCATTTCGTGAAATCTTTGGTACCTCGAAAAATCCGCGTATTTTGGTTGATTTTTGATGTTTATCTTGTTTGTTAGTTTGTTAATTAGGTTGTTAAAATTAAATCTTAAGTCAGTTAGGATTTATTGAGATATGATCAACTTGTGATAATGTAGGTTGTTCTTATCCACTTGTGGATATGGGTGGGCGTGTGTTTTAGGATAAGAATGAGTTTGATAGTTGTTTCTAGTTTCTTTAGAGTCTGTTGAGTTTGTTAGAACTTTGTTAGGATTTAATTAATGGCTATAACTATAAATAGTCTCAATTATCATTGTAACAAATCCTAGTTTAATTTTATGAAAAGTTTTATTTGTTTTATTCACAAAACAAAAATTCCGAAAATTTCTTTGAGTTGGTGGATTGTTTCCTTTATACTCTTGTACAGATTGATTAGTGGCTTTGAGGGTGCTTAGGCTTTAATCAATGACTAATTAATCAAACTAAAGTCAAGAATTTTGGTGGCTAGGCCTTTAAAAATTCGTGAGTTTAGATCCTTTATCATTGTGACTTTTTGTTTACACGAAAATTCACATCAACTCTGGTGCTTTGGTGCTCTAGTTGAGAGATTAAATCGAGCAATACTCAAGCAATTTTAAGAGATTCAAATCATGGATGATGGGCAACATTCAAATTCCAAAACGGGTTTAACACTGAAGCAAGCAAAGGAAATTAAATGTGATAATGAAATAAGAGAGTTGCGCACCATGCTAGGGGAACAAGTTGGTTTTGCCTATGGGTTTTTTCCCACTACACTTGCTAGGGTTTTACTCATTTAAGGCATTGTGTGTTTTGTCTGTTGAGTCTTGTTCATCATTTTAAACGTAAAAGACATGGGAAATGACTTCTTGAAGATTTCTTGATTAAAAGATTAGATCTTGAAAGGTTTCTTGAAGATTGGAAATGTTTTCTTGAAAATGGCGCAAAACTAGCAATGGGTTGTGGCGAGATTTTTGTGGCATTTCGTGAAATCTTAGGTACCTTGAAAAATCCGTGTATTTTGGTTGAATTTTGATGTTTATGTTGTTTGTTGGTTTGTTAGTTAGGTTGTTAGAATTAAATCTTCAGTTAGTTAGGATTTATTGAGATATGATCAACTTGTGATAATGTAGGTTGTTCTTATCCACTTGTGGATAAGGGTGGGCGTGTGCTTTAGGATAAGGATGAGTTTGTTAGTTGTTTCTACTTTGTTTAGAGTCTGTTGAGTTTGTTAGAAGTTTGTTAGGTTTTAATTGACGGCTATAACTATAAATAGTCTCAATTATCATTGTAACAAATCCTACTTGAATTTTATGAAAAGTTTTATTTGTTTTATTCACAAAAACAAAAATTCCGAAAATTTCTTTGAGTTGGTGGATTGTTTCCTTTATACTCTTGTGCAGATTGATTAGTGGCTTTGAGGGTGCTTAGGCTTTAATCAATGACTAATTAATCAAACTAAATTCAAGAATTTTGGTGGCTAGGCCTTTAGTAATTCGTGTGTTTAGATCCTTTATCCTTGTGAGTTTTTGTTTACACGAAAAGTCACATCATAAGCCCAATCTCACCATGCCCCTTTGAACTTCTTTCATCCAAATCATCGTTGGTCTCCCTTATCTCTATGGAGAATCTTATTAGCCCAAACCTCGATCCTTCTAATTGGCGTATCTCTTGATCTTCTTCCCACATGCCCAAACCAACTTAATCGACTCTCTCATACTCTTTACTTAAATGTAATATTGTAGAGAAGAAAGGGAATTGGAAGAGGATGGTAAAAAGGATCTCTTGTATTCTGTAGTCAAACTCTTTGACACGAGTTCTAGGTAGCACAAAAGCCCCAATGGTGTTGTAAGGCTTAGTTTGTCTCATGCAATCATGGAGGAGACTGAATTTGTGATATCTTCTAAGATGATGAACAACTTTCAAGCCATTCATGAAAGTGTGGAAAAAATTGAATCCCTAATCAATAAATTATTGGAAACAATAACTACCATCTTGAACATTTACCAAAGAAAATCCTTTAATTATGCACGAACAAGATGAAGAAGAAAATGTCTATTTTGATTGTTTCAGCAAACAAGAATCAATCTTTGGGAATGAAGAAGAAAAAACTGCCACTTTAAAGTGATCAAAGACTAAAGATTCAATTATCAACTTTGTAATTATAATAAAGGATGTGGAGATGCATATTTCACAATCCAATTGTTACTGTGAGTGGGAAACATAAAGATTAAGTTGTTATTTTGAACAAGAAACAAGTGGATTCAGTTGTGCTTGTGTTTACAAAACAACAACTTGAGGAGTTAACATTACAGCATCAAATTCCTTTGGTTATGGATCATGTGTGTATCTGTTATTGAATTCTTGATTCTTCATTTGACAACTCATGATACAAACAACGAGTGCATGAAAGAACACATTGTTCTTCCACAACTCATAGTCTTTGATTTTGTGAGAAGGATATGTATGATTCTTGTTCCTACAACACTAGGATAAGTGTTCTTCAAAGGACGAGAGTATGATAAGAATTATGGGGATCGATATCATTTCCTATTGCTTTTTTTCAATTCATTTGAGTCATCTATTAATCATGATTTATGAGATTAAGTGGCATATTGTCATCAATCCAAAAGTTACGTATGGTTAACAGAATTAGTGGTTTAATTCCGAATTTAGAATTGAACATGAATGCATGATTGATTCCAAAGATACGATTTGTTTATCTGGAGTCCGCATAATAATTTATGTATTTGTTAGGTTTGCTTTAAGATTTAAGTTTTTGATTTGATTATATCTCCTATTCCATAATCATTTGAACAAGGATTTTAATTGTTTTAGATATCCTGAAAGTGAATCCAGATGCAACTTGGTCATGGATGAAAAATTATTTCTTAAGATTGGCCAAAGAGGTCTTAGGGGAATCGAGGGGGTAAAATGTGGTGCATAAAGATATTTCGGGGTTGAATGAAGAGGTGGAAGCAGTATGTGAGGATCACAGGTAATTGCCAATAACTAAGAGTGATTAAACTGTAATTAGGGTGAAAAAGGACGATTGATTAATATTCAGATAAAAGGAAGATTACAAAAGGTGGTGACTTTAGGCCACTAGTCTCCAACGTTCCAATTACAACTTTCTGAATGCCTTTCTCTCTAATGCTCTCCTCTTCTTATACTACTGTTTACTACCACTAGAATATGGCCAAAATGCCTTAATTCTCCACCTACTACTGCTGTCCTCTTGCTAGCTGTTTACAAAAGTGGCCACCTAAGCTAATGGTGCCAAAACTAGTTCATGGGTTTGTAGTTGTTGCTTCTCCTTCTGACTGTGGTCCCACCAAGATCACATTCTGCTTCCCCTTCCTCCTACTGTAGGTACGGATTGGTGGCCTTGTTGTGTGATTCGTTACAATGCCCGCCCCCAAAAGACCCACCTTGTCCTCAAGGTGGAAGTCTGGAAACCTCAAGTTGATGGAGTCATAGTCTTCCCATGTGGCCTCAAACTCCGGTAAGTTCTGCCACTTGATCAGCACCCAACGTTCATCAATATCTGAATGGCTCCCCTTGATAGCGAGAACAGTCTCAGGTTCAGCCACTAGTTCCTTCTCAGCCGTAATTTCAGGAGGTATCGTGGGTGAGCTGGGATGATGTCCAATGGCTTTCTTCAACTGCGACACATGAAAAACCGGGTGCATCTTACATGATTCTGGCAGCTGAAGTTTGTAGGCCACCGCGCCCACTCGTTGGATCACTTCAAAAGGGCCATAAAACCTGGGGGGCCAGTTTTTCAAAAGGCCTTCGTGCTAGTGACTTCTGCCTATAGGGCTGTAACTTCAGAAAAAGGAAATCCCCCACCTGATGCTCTTCTTCCCTCCTCTTCTCATCTGCATATTTTTGCATGATCTGTTATGCCTTCACTAAGTTAGCCCTTAGTTCATCCAACATGACATCCCTTTCCCTCAGCTTCTCTTCGAGGCTTCAACTGGTGTTTGCCCTTTCCCAATGCGTAAAAGCTGTGGTGGCTCCCACCCATATACCACCTTGAATGGAGACATTTGAGTTGAAGAATGGGTGGCAGTGTTATAGGAATATTCTGCCCAAGGCATTGAGCCCATGTAGTCAGTTGATCCCCTGCGAAGCACCTTAGGTAGGTCTCCAATCCTTTGTTCACCACTTCCGTTTGTCCGTCTGTTTGGGGATGGTACGAGGTACTCCGTCGCAGTTTTGTGCCCTGAGCCTTAAAGAGTTCCCGCCAAAAAATACTCAAGAATACTCGATCCCAATCTGATACGATGCTTCTCGGAAACCCGTGCAACCGCACCACCTCTTTAATGAACAATTCTGCAACGCTTACTGCTGTAAAGGGATGCTTTAACCCCAAAAAATGAGCATATTTTGATAGCCGGTCGACTACCACTAACACCGTATCAACCCCTTTTGAACGGGGCAGCCCTTCCACAAAATCCTTTGGAATGTCCTCCCATATTGCCTCCGGGATGGGCAGTGGCTGCGACAGAACAGCGGGGTGTTGCTGTGAGTACTTGTTCCGCTGACAAATAGTGCATGCCTTGACAAGTAGTGCATGCCTTTACATACTTAGCCACGTCCTTCCTCATACCGGGCCAAAACCACTCCGCCGCCATCCTTAGATAGGTTTTAGTCTCCCCCATATGACCTCCTTCAGGTATATCATGGTAGGCGTGAAACAACTCACCCTTGTACTTGGAATTTACCGAGATCACCATCCTCCCTTTAAAGAACAACCTCCCTTGATTCAGTGAGTAACCTGCCACCTCAGTACCCCCTTCCAAGAGTTCTCTTATCGTCTTGAGGGACTCATCAGCCCTCACTTCCTCTTCCATCCCTTGTATCTCGAGGTGGTATGTAGTGGCCATAGCCTGCAGCTCCAAATTCCCTTCCCCCATTCGTGACAGGGCATCCGCCGCCTTGTTGGTCACGCCCGGCTTGTATTGGATATCAAACTCGAACCCAATCAACTTCCGAATCCACCTCTGATATTTTACTCCGACTTCTCGTTGTTGAGTAATAAATTTCAAACTTTGTTGATTGCTCCGAATGACAAACCGGCGCCCCAAAAGATAATGCCTCCATTTCTGAACGGCTAGGCAAACCGCCATTAGCTCTTTCTCATATATCGACTTGCTTCGGCCTCCCGGGCCTAGGGTCTTGCTGTAGAATGCTATGGGTCGGCCCTCCTACATCAGCACCGCGCCAAGGCCGTACCCCGAGGCATCCGCCTCCACAATTAACACCTTGCAAAAGTCGGGCATGGCTAACACCGGGGCGGTAGTCATGGCTGTTTTCAGCAGCTGGAAGGCATTAGTGGCCTCCTCTGTCCAATTAAAACTGTCCTTCCTTAGTTGGGTTGTTAGTGGATGNTAAAACTGTCCTTCCTCAGTTGGGTGGCTATGTGAGCATATTTGACAATGAATTTTCTATAATAACCCGTTAGGCCCAAGAACCCCCTCAGCTCTCTCAGGTTCTTAGGAATGGGCCAATCAAGCATGGCCTTAATCTTGCCTTGGTCCACAGCCACACCATGTGCAGAAATTACATGGCCCAAGTAGGCTATTTCTGTTTTTCCAAATTCACATTTTTTGGAACTTACATATAGCTGATGTTGTTGTAACTGAGTCAATACTAACTTCAAATGCTGTACATGCTCACCCTCACTTTGCTATACACTAGGATATCATCAAAAAAGACAAGAACAAATTTGCGTAAGTAAGGTCTAAATACCTCGTTCATGAGAGATTGGAAGGTCGCCGGGGCGTTTGTGAGGCCGAAAGGCATCACTAAGAACTCGTAGTGCCCTTCGTGGGTGCGGAAGGCTGTTTTGTGTGTATCATCATGTTTGACCAAGATTTGATGGTAGTCGGCCTTGAGGTCCAATTTCGAGAAAACTAAGGCTCCATTTAGCTCGTCCAATAACTCATCTATCACCGGGATACGATACTTATCGGGGACGGTCTCCTTGTTGAGGGCCCGATAATCAACGCAAAATCGCCATGAGCCATCTTTCTTCTTCACAAGTAATATCGGGCTCGAGAACGGACTAGTCAAGGGTCGTATGATCCCTGCTTCTAACATTTCACGAATCATCTTCTCAATCTCATCCTTCTGAAATTGGGGGTAACGGTATGGTCTAACGCTAACCGAGTCACTCCCCTCTTTTAGTACTATGCTGTGCTCATGGCCTCGTGAGGGTGGCAGCCCCTTAGGAGCTTCGAACACCACTGAAAATTCAGTTAACACCTCCTGGATATAAGCTGGAACCTCCTCCTCCCTACTCTCTGCCACTGCCCCTTTTTCCTCCCTGCCTTCCATTCTGCACAGCTCCACCAACACTCCACCCTGCTCCTTCCTCAAGGTACGGATCATAGCCTTCAAAGTTACTCCGGTTTTTGCTAAGGATGAATCCCCGTGAATGGTTACCCACTTCCCCTCATGCAAGAAGCTCATTCTCTGCAGTTTCAAATTTGTCATCACCGTTCCCAATTTTTCCGGCTATTGTACCCCTACAATTATGTCCGAATTTCCTAATTGCAAGGGTAAGTAGTCCTCCACGATCTCTATTGAACCGCCCAAAATCATCCGTACCCCTCTGCACAGCCCCTTCCCCTTCACCGTCTCGTCTCGCCATTCCCAGAGACACCCCAAAAGTGACCTCCCCAACTACTGGAATTCCTACCTTTTCCACCGCCGTCACCGATATGAAATTGTGGGTGGCTCCGGGATCGATCATAACCACCACCTTCACCCCATCAATGGCCCCCTTTAATTTCATCGTTTTCGGGTTAGTGAATCCCACCAAAGAATTGATGGAAATCACAGCAGCCTCTAAGTCATCCTCCGCCGGCGTCTCCATCATCGCCAACTCGCCCTCCTCGTCACCTTCCTCGTCCTCCACAAGTAGTACACTTAATTCCTTTGACTTGCACCGGTGCCCAACACCCCACCTTTCGTCACACTTAAAGCAGAGCCCCTTGGCTTTTCTCTCCTACAATTCTTTCTCCATCAGTCGTCTCACTTCACCGGAGAATCTGCAGCCAGGTGTAGTAGAGCGCGTGTTTGAGGGAGTTTGGTTTACTGACCCCGTGGAAGCTTGTGGGAGTGTTTAGTTTGTAAATGGTGGGTTTGGACTGCTCGTTTGATTAGTGTGGGCTTGTCCATTAGTAGGCCCAAATAGAGTAGAGGAGGGTCCTTTACTAAAGTAAGAGAATGGGGCGGGCTTCTGGGTACGCCTAGCACCCCTTTGTGATCTATTAACCCGGTTCCTTTCTTCAATTCGGATCGCAAGATCCATTGCTTGTTCCAGAGTGATGGGATTTAACATCCTAACTACAGCCTTAATCTCATCTTTTAATCCGTTTACAAATTGTCCTTTCATAATGCTCTCTGGGATATCCTCCTATGGCGAGGCCTTTTCGATGAAGTTCCTCCGGTAATCAGCCACCGTGGTGGTGTGGGACACGGCGAGCCACTGCTCGTGCAACGTTCCTGAATTTATGGGACGGGATTGGATTAACACGCGTTCTCGGAGGTCTTCCCAGTCTTTCAACCCCGGCCCCGTTTAGCCTCTCACGGTTGCCGGACTGCTGCCCTTCTTCGAGGCGCCACCTCTCGACTCCACCATGACTTTCATCTCCTCGAAGAACCTCTCTTGATTGCTCTTTAATTCAGCCACCTGGGTGTCCTGCATCTCCCGGTTTCGATTCACCCGCTCTCCAAAGTCGGAGGTTGGCCTCCTCCTGATTCTTCGTCATCTTTTCCTCCAACGTTTTCCTCCATTCTTCCATGTTGTTCGCCACTACTCTCGCCATCATCTAAGGAATGGACGCCTCCAGACTACTGACTTGGTTGCTCAACTCTTCAAGGTGCGTTTTAACATTCTCCACACGCTGGGTGTTGTTTGACACCGGTGGCATGTTTGCTTTGATACCAAGTGTGAGGATCACAAGTAATTGCCAATAACTAAGAGTGATTAAAATGTAATTAGGGTGAAAAAGGACGATTGATTAATATTAAGATAAAAGGAAGATTACAAAAGGTGGTGACTTTAGGTCACTAGTCTCCAACGTTCCAATTACAACTTTCTGAATGCCTTTCCCCCTGATGCTCTCCTCTTCTTATACTACTGTTTACTACCACTAGAATATGGCCAAAATGCCTTAATTGCTTCACCTACTACTGCTGTCCTCTTGCTAGTTGTTTACAAAAGTGGCCACCTAAGCTAATGGTGCCAAAACTAGTTCATGGGTTTGTAGTTGCTGCTTCTCCTTCCGACTGTGGTCCCACCAAGATCACATTCTGCTTCCCCTTCCTCCTACTGTAGGTACGGATTGGTGGCCTTGTTGTGTGATTCGTTACACAGTACTTAAACAAAAAAAAAAAAAAACAAAAAAAAGTGTTACTTGGCCTTCGGAAAATGTAGGTCCGATGAAAACTTTGTAGCGTATCAGGATCAAAGGTAAGGCAAAAGTAGCTATCCGGCAAGCGAAAGAGAAGGCTTATGAGGAGGTCTACGAAGCAAGCTAGGAAAACCATTGCAGTGATTTGGACATGTGAGATGGAGACCTTAGGGAGTACGATACGAAGAGTAAAAGGGTGAGATCGTGGGCGACCCGAATTTTGGGATTAAGGCTCTTGATCGAGTGATTGATTGATTGAATAATGAAAAATTTGTAACAAAATATCTTTTCAAGGCACTTTTTGCAAGAAACTAACTTATAACTTTATAAGAAGACTGTAGCAAACAGTTGATCTATGTGAATAAGGGTACATTATATATCAAAATCAACTTCAAATTTCTTCTCAAACACTTGACTGGTCATTAAATTGGCTAAAGTTGTCAAGCAAAATACCTATTTCTCACTTTGCATGTTTATTTAAAGAGGTAGTATTTTGTAACAAAAGTTTCATGAAAGTACGTATTGGCCATGACTTTTTCAACGGTAGTTTCTCACAAAAAAAAGTGTTTTTTAAAAGTAGAATAGTTTCATAAAAAGTACGTATTTGCCATGATTTTGTCAAAAGTAGCTTTTTACTAAAAAGTGTTTAAAAAAAGTAGATTCTAGGAAATCTTTATTTTTTAAACATTTTACGTATTGAAAAGCTTTATTGAGTATTAACATACCTTTATAGTCATTTGAAGCAACACAACACTGGGCCTCAACATAACGCTGCATAAAGTTGGAAACATAAATGTACTAAATCTTTCAAACAATGATATCATAAAGTAATTCAACTAAATACATGAACAATGTTTATACATACAAACAATCAAGTACATACAAATCACAAAAGGCCTAACAGATGAGATTGTGTGTAAGTTTTGTTATCAAACACTAAGTTTTGAATATCAGTATAACCAAACACAAGCATGCATTTACAACAACAACAAAGCCTTAGTCCTAAAATTATTTTAGGGTCACCTAAACATGTATCAATAAGGAGAATCACAAATCATCCATAAAAAATTCTTGCCATTCTTCTCTGTTTAGCACTAAAATGAGTAAAATCCCTTTCAGCCCAACAACCTTTTCTTACCACTAACAACCTTCATCCATGTTTGCTAAGGTTTTTCTTCACATCTCCTTTGTCCATCCTAATGCCACTCTTCCAACCTTCTTATTGGTGCGTTACTCGACCTCTGTCTTTACTATACTTTCTTACCTCCACTAATATTTAACTATCCTATCTTACTTCTACTCTCACTCTTTACTCGGCATTACAATATAATCCAACAACAACAACACAGCCTTAGTTCAAATAAATTCAGGTTGGATAGGCATGAACTAGGTTGCACGAGGACGCCTAGTAGGTGGTGTCCCCCGTACCGGTTACTGCACGAGACGGGGATGGGACCCGTACAGCATGGGGATGTCCCAGTGATGCCGTTGACTAGATGGGTGCGTTGACCGAAATTGAGGACGTCTTCGGTACAGCGCGTAATCAAGTTAAGCCTTCAGCCATAGCATGACCAATTGTCTTCTGCAGCAAGTCGATAACCGCCATGGATGAACAAAAGATGATGTATGTGTTAGGTTAGAGGAGATTGGAACTTTTGTATTACAAAAATGGCTTTTCTTACTTTCATCTCTCCTCTCCTCTCTCATTCAGTCAATGTCAAATACTTACAAAACAATTGAATAAATAAGAGGGTGGAGATGTAAAATGGTTTACAAATGTATTACCTTTTTCTTTGCTTTTCTTTTCTTTTCTTTTTTTTACCATTTCACGTGTACAGTTGATTTGCTTTTTTACTTTCTTAATTGATTCTGCTAGGTGTATAAGTGCATTGGGCTTTTATAATGGACCAAGCACTCCCTTACTACATATTTGTGGACTATGGTACTCCATATTGTATTTGTATTACTCCAAATTCTATATATTTTAATAATTTCGGCAAGTTTTTATTAAAACAAAATATTAAAAATATAAAAAATTGTCGTACCCTTGCCATCCATGTACCCTTAAAATTTTAGATTTGCCGCTTTTCGTCCCAGTCCCCATAAAATTTTTATCCTTATTGCATAATATTGTTTTCCTCTTATTAAAAACTATCCGAAGTAGAAAACAAGCTAAACAATTCGTTTTCACTCCTTGCGCAACAAGGAAAGAAACATAGTTTTCCTAAACAAAATATCTAACTCTAACTGAATTTAGGAAAACAATCCTAACAAATTTGTGTTGAGGGCATGCACAAGAATCTCTTACTAATTTTTCGATTTTATGCCTCGGAGATCCACTACGGAAGCAATTCATTTGTTAAGACAAATGATGGAGTTCTATACGGAGTTGAAGAATGATCTCCATATGGTTTTCATTGACCTAGAGAAGGCACATGAAAAGGTTTCAAGAGATTTACTTTGGTGTGCAATGATGAAGAAAGGTATCCCACGAAGGTATATCGATCTGGTAAACGATGTGTATCAAGATGTGTCCACAAATGTTAAGACTTATAGTGGATTGACAAAAGAATTCCCTATAACAATTAGGTTCCCTCGAACGTAACTCCCATGCCTTCTAACCATATATGCTTGAAAATAACACTAATCCAAATCCTCCTAAACATGGAGGTCTTTTCGATTAACACAACTCAATCTCATGATTAAAAAGCGACACATATACGCAACAATAATCAAACAAAACAATTAAAATTGATGCCTCTAATTCACATCACTAAGTAAACTTGGGCAACAATTCTAAATACATAGACAACCAAAGAGTCTAGAAAAACAAACAAAAACCCGTCATGCTTCCAATTTTGCGCTGCTTTTGTAACTCTGCAACAAGTCTTCAAGACCTCAAGAAACCTTCAATGTGATGTATCGTAGACTAAGAAAAACCCAAAAACCTAAATTAGGAAAAAGCCATAAGCAAACTCTAATTCAACGGTCGGGAAACATGTCGTGTCGTGTCACTTACATAAACGGGTTGAACCCCTCCAACTCTAACCCGACTCGTTTAATAAACGTGTCGTGTCGTGCCAACCCATATACTTAAACGTGTTAATACTCTTGACCCAAACCCACTAATAATGGGTCGGTTTCGTGTCGACTAAGCGGGTCACTTTTTTTTTACATACTATTGTATATAATAAGGTGGAATCGTGTCCTGTCAAGTTAAACCGTTTACTTAAACGGGTTGAACTCTCCAACCCTAACCCAACCTATTTAACTAAACGGGTTAACACCCTTGACCCAAACCCGTTAATAATAGGTCGATTTCGCGTCGAGTTATCCGGTTGTGTCAATTTGTCCCACCTTTTGCCTATATCGACGAACTTTGATGCGAATGAAAGCCTTAGATTCACATCAATACACAACTCTGCCACACTCATCTTATGGAGATGACAATATCTTTATGTCAAACATAGGGTCCCATAAAGCAATGCTTGTGGTAGAATTTTTCCCTTCAATCTACTGCAGCCTTATTAGTTTTATTATTCTCAAATTGTGGTTTTGAGATAATTTATTGCTAAGCTACTTTAATTATATCTTTTTTTAGTAGTTTAATAATATGTAAATATTATGAAGGCATTCTTATAATAATGCATCCAAAAACCATTTACTTAGCTTACAAATATTAAATCACAGTAAAGTTAGGATGCAAGGCATTCTTATAATAATGCATCCAAAAACCATTTACTTAGCTTACAAATATTAAATCACAATAAAGTTAGGATGCTCAGACTCGGGTACACGTGTCTGACTTGAATACGTGTACAAGGGTTCGACATGGATTTTTTGAATTGCAAGGGTTCGAGGACAGTTTTTATAATGGTGTCCAAATTCTCAATTTGGAATCACGGACACGTGAGATTAGAATTTTTTAAAATAAAATTTCAAGTAGAAAATATTAATTTTTGCAATAATACAGAGGATTAGAAAAATAAATTGCAATAAAGACGCAAGGTATTAGACAAGGTGATCCCCTTTCTCCATACATCTTTGTTCTTGGTATAGAACAACTTTCAGAGCTTATTAACCGATGGCATTCATGATGGGAGCTGAGTTCCCTTAAAACTCTCTAATACTCTCTTCCTCTCCCACTTGTTTTATGGTGATGATGTCTACCACTTTAGGAAGGCTTTGCCTTTTAATACCACCATAATTTTGAATACTCTTAAAGAATTTGGGTTGCCTTCGAGTCATATGAATCTCATGAAATCTAGCATTATTTACCCCCCGGTTCTTTGTCGCCAAATTAGGAATGATATTAAAGATGTAATTGGCATAAATACTACTTCTTCCTTTGGTAAATACTTAGGGGTCCACGTCAGTCCTAATCTCTCAAAAAATCTATACCTTGATTTGGTCCAAAAAAAGAAAGATAAGCGGGTGGAGCCTCCTTAATATGACAAGGCATAGTAATTTGGTTAAATCGATTCTTAACACTTGCCCTCTTTATGCCATGCAAACCTCCCTTCTTCCTTTTTCTATTCTTGATGACCTAATGAAACTCTCATAAAAGTTCCTTCCGAATAGAGTTGATAGATGTAGGTACATTCCTCATAGTAAATGGTCTACTATCACCCAACCTATGGCAAATGGCGGGCTGCAAATCTGCAACCTTAGAATTTGGAATTTGGCCTTCATGGCTAAACTTGGTTGCAAATTCCTGACTCAACCCTCTGAATTAAGGTGACAAATTCTCCAAGCTCGTAACTTTAGTCGAGGCACTTTCCTTGATTGCATTCCTAGTCCTAATGACTGCCCCTTTGGAAGGATATTCTGAAAGGTTTGCCTTACTTGAAACAAGGGATCGAGGTGTTTATTGGCAACGGAAAAGATACTTTCCTTTAGTATAATCACTACCTGGGGAATTCCCCCTTATATCTTAACACTCTTACCAATATCCCCCCCCCCACCCCACCCCCCCCCCCCAACCCCTCCCTTCTCTTAAAGGCTGGAAAGTTGCCAATATCATCTCCAATGGTGCTTGATACCTCTGTTGCATCACTATCCCTTCCCCATGACATCCTCATCCAAATTAAGCTACTCCTCTTTCTTGTTTTTTAAACTGTTAACGATTCAATACTTGGACCCTCTCGAAACACGACAAGCTTTACTATTAAAAGTTCTATTTCAAAAACCTTCAAAGTAGTGATCCTATCCGCTATCATTCTAGCGCCCACTGCAAATCTTTGGAAATTGCATTTCCTTACAAATATAAAATGCTCTTGTGGAATTATTTCATAAAACTTTTCGATGAGGTGATTGTGTGATAACTAAGATCCATCATATTTAGCTAGTTGTGTTAGATGTTATAATCTGTGGAAACTCACATTCACTAGTTTTGATTATCATTAATCCACTGTTGTTTGGATTTGCCTTACATAATTTGGGTAAGAAAACTCATTGCATATTCAACAGTTAATAGTGGCCTGTTTGTTTGGATCTAATTAAACATTTTTTTAATAAAACTTGGACTCAAGTTTTTTATCACTATTGGGTATTTTGAATTCCAGGAACAAGGCTATATTTAAGGATTCATATGCTTCTTCGACCAACTTAATTTTTTATTTTAACTCTCTATCCTTGATGTTAAATGTTTATCTATACGGCTTTTGCCATGTGACAGTAACTATCACTACTGAAGAAAAAAATTCAGAATATGAAATGGAAAAAAAAAAGGCGGTTTTTCTGAAGGATAACAAAAATGACGTGTGCAGGGATAATAAAAAGAACTCATATTGCTTCAGTGGCTTGGATTTCATGGGAGAGCTTCGATCTACTGTTATGATGCCACACACTAACGCCGACAAGTGTTGTTACCTGAGCGCCCGTTGTTTTTTCTTTCTGTTTTGTCTTCCTCTTTTTTTTCTTTTCTTGCCCTTTTTTTCACTTCCTCCCACCTTTTCTGTCATCCATTTCGTCCTTGCCTTCATTGTTCCCGTTGTTTTTGTTTACCTCGGCGCCCCCCCCGTTTATCAGTTGACTTTTTCTCCGATACTTACTTTAGTCGACGCAACTGTTGGCCCTTGTTGGCTGGCTTCTCATATATTGTCTAAGGAACCAATTTTACCTTCAGACAACAGTTTCCTATATTGTTTTCCAAGACATTCTGTACTTGCAGAAGAGGACTCATAGAAATGACTGTGCTTAATTTGCCAACTTGCTCTTTTCCACACCCTTCCATTTAACGTCTTGGGGTCTCTCTTTCATTAACCTCGCCAGGTTGACAGCTAACTTATCAAAATATACCTGGCGAGAATAGAAAAATTTTGACACAAAAGAGGAGACGCAAGTGGAGGAGTGGCGCTTTTGACTCGCGAAAAATAATTTGGTTGTCACCTTGGCGAAGCTCGCATCACCTTCGACTTTTGTCCTCCCGTTATATTCCAAAACCCCACTCCCAGGTTAACATCCACAGATGTTCTGCCTGCCAGACTATCTTGCTTATGCCAGCCTGCTTCGACTTCGACTAAGGTGAAAACGATTGTCCTCGGGATCGGGGCGGATCTAAGGACAATACCACTAGTATTTAATAGCTCGGAGAGAACTGGAAGTGGGTATTACAAACCGTATAATCATCAACTATTGTTTAATTTATCTTTAGGGGGAGGTTTATCGTCTCTAGTTATATGGTTTAAGTTTTCTTTGTGGGTGGTTACTACCAACTATCGTGTTTCATTGTCCGGCAACTCTTGGCCATTTAGATCCTTAAACTCTAAAAACTAGTATGTTTACGTGTTTCACAAAAACGAAAAAAGAATTATCTCTAAAAATA
>PYUH01000177.1:206372-217883 GCA_016808085.1 Suaeda aralocaspica | reverse complement strand
TATAGAAGACTTGTAGCAAACAGTTGATCTATGTGAATAAGGGTACATTATATATCAAAATCAACTTCAAATTTCTTCAAACACTTGACTGGTCATTAAATTGGCTAAAGTTGTCAAGCAAAATACCTATTTCTCACTTTGCATGTTTATTTAAAGAGGTAGTATTTTGTACAAAAGTTTCATGAAAGTACGTATTGGCCATGACTTTTTCAACGGTAGTTTCTCACAAAAAAAGTGTTTTTTAAAAGTAGAATAGTTTCATAAAAAGTAAGTATTTGCCATGATTTTGTCAAAAGTAGCTTTTACTAAAAAGTGTTTAAAAAAGTAGATTCTAGGAAATCTTTATTTTTTAAACATTTTACGTATTGAAAAGCTTTATTGAGTATTAACATACTTTATAGTCATTTGAAGCAACACACACTGGGCTCACATAACGCATGCATGCATGCATAAAGTTGGAAACATAAATGTACTAAATCTTTCAAACAATGATATCATAAGAATTCAACTAAATACATGAACAATGTTTATACATACAAACAATCAAGTACATACAAATCACAAAAGGCCTAACAGATGAGATTGTGTGTAAGTTTTGTTATCAAACACTAAGTTTTGAATATCAGTATAACCAAAACACAAGCATGCATTTACAACAAACAACAAAGCCTTAGTCCTAAAATTATTTTAGGGTCACCTAAACATGTATCAATAAGGAGAATCACAAATCATCCATAAAAATTCTTGCCATTCTTTCTTGTTTAGCACTAAAATGAGTAAAATCCCTTTCAGCACCAACAACCTTTTCTTACCAATAACAACCTTCATCAATGTTTGCTAAGGTTTTTCTTCACATCTCTTTGTCCATCCTAATGCCACTATTCCAACCTTCTTATGGTGCGACTCGACCTCTGTCTTTACTATACTTTCTTACCTCCACTAATTTTAACTATCCTATCTTAATTCTATCTCAATTTTACTCGGCATTACAATATAATCAAACAACAACAACACAGCCTTAGTTCAAATAAATTCAGGTTGGATAGGCATGAACTAGGTTGCACGAGGACGCCTAGTAGGTGGTTGTCCCCGTACCGGTTTACTGCACGAGAACGGGGATGGGACCCGTAAGCATGGGGATGTCCCAGTGATGCCGTTGACTAGATGGGTGCGTTGACAAATGGGGACATCTTCGTTACAGCGCGTAATCAAGTTAAGCCTTCAGCCATAGCATGACCAATGTCTTCTGCAGCAAGTCGATAACCGCCATGGATGAACAAAAAGATGATGTATGTGTTAGGTTGAGGAGATGTGAACTTTTGTATTACAAAAATGGCTTTTCTTACTTTCATCTCTCCTCTCCTCTCTCATTCAATCAATGTCAAATACTTACAAAACAATTGAATAAATAAGAGGGTGGAGATGTAAAATGGTTTACAATGTATTACCTTTTTCTTTTTCTTTCTTTTTTTCCTTTTCTTTTTTTACCATTTCACGTGTACAGTTGATTTTGCTTTTTTACTTTTAATTGATTCTGCTAGGTGTATAAGTGCATTGGGCTTTTATAATGGACCAAGCACTCCCTTACTACATATTTGTGGACTATGGTACTCCATATTGTATTTGTTATTACTCCAAATTCTATATATTTTAATAATTCGGCAAGTTTTTATTAAAACAAAATATTAAAAATATAAAAATTGTCGTACCCTTGCCATCCATGTACCCTTAAAATTTTAGATTTGCCGCTTTTCGTCCCAGTCCCCATAAAATTTTTTATCCTTATTGCATAATATTGTTTTCCTCTTATTAAAAAAACTATCCGAAGTAGAAAACAAGCTAACAATTCGTTTTCACTCCTTGGCCACAAGGAAAGAAACATAGTTTTCCTAAACAAAATATCTAACTCTAACTGAATTTAGGAAACAATCCTAACAATTGTGTTGAGGGCATGCACAAGAATCTCTCACTAATTTTTCGATTTTATGCCTCGGAGATCCATACGGAAGCAATTCATTTGTTAAGACAATGATGGAGTTCTATATGAGTTGAGAATGATTCATATGGTTTTCAATGACCTAGAGAAGGCACATGAAAGGTTTCAAGAGATTTACTTGGTGTCAAGATGAAGAAAGGTATCCCACGAGGATATCGAATGGGAAACGATTGTGTATCAAGATTGTGTCCACAATGTAAGACTTATAGTGGATTGAAAAAGAATTCCCTATAACAATTAGGTTACCCTCGAACGTAACTCCCATGCTTCTAACCATATATGCTGAAAATACACTAATCCAAAATCCCTCCTAAACATGGATGTCTTTTCGTTAACACAACTCAATCTCATGATTAAAAGCGACACTATATACGCACAATAATCAAACAAACAATTAAATTGAGCCTCTCTTCACATCACAGGTAAACTGGGAACAATTCAAATACATAGACAACCAAGAGTCTTAGAAAAACAAACAAAAACACCGTCATGCTTCCAATTTTGCGCTGCTTTGTAACTCTTCAACAAGTATTCAAGACCTCAAGAAACTTCAATGTGATGTGTATCGAGATAGAAAACAAAAAACCTAAATGGAAAAACCCATAAGCAACTCTAATTCAACGGTGGAGAGGAAACTGTCGTGTCGTGTCACTTTACATAAACGGTTTGAACCCCTCCAACTCTAACCCGACTCGTTTAATAAACGTGTCGTGTCGTGCCAACCCATATACTTAACGTGTTAATACTCTTGACCCAAAACCCACTAATTAAATGGGGGACGGTGTGCGTAAGAATACGAACTAGTAGCGGGAAAAGGGTGAAAGAAGTATGAATAAATAAAGGGTACTTTGTGGTGCTAATTTAAGGGAGCTCGTGGGAGGGAAAAAGTCGGTGAAGGACCCAGAAACCTTACCAAAGGGGGATTAGAACCCAGTAATGAAAATAAAGAAAATAAAAAGGTGGGAACACAAGTACCATTACATGAAAGTGGGGAATGAAAAAAGAACTACATTAATAAACGCGGTGGTGGAAATACAGTTGTTATAGATAATGAGGTCGCGCAGAGGATACAGCGTAGAAGCAGAGGGTAGCCTATGTGGTTATAAGTGGGCGTCAAAAACGGATCGGGGGTGGTTGGGAGATACTAGAAGAAATGTGGAGAGAGGGGAAGGATTATAAGGAATTGAAAATAAGCATTAGATTCACATCAATAAAAACTTGCCACACTCATCTATGGAGGATTCATATATTTAGTAAACATGGGTCCCATAAAGCCAAGTTGTGGTAGAATTTTCCCTTCATATCTACTGCAGCCTTATTAGTTTTATTATTCTAAAATGTTTGTCGGTTTTTTGAGATAATTTATGCCAAGCTACTCTTTTCAATTATATCTTTTGTAGATTTTAATAAATGTAAAATTTATGAAGGTCATTCTTATAATAATCATCCCAAAAACATTTACTTAGCTTACAAATATTAATCACATAAAGTTTGGATGCTCAGACTCGGGTACACGTGTCTGACTTGAATACGTGTAAAGGGTTCGACATGGATTTTTTGAATTGCAAGGGTTCGAGACAGTTTTTAAATGGTGTCCAAATTCTCAATTTGGAATCACGGACACTGAGATATTAGAATTTTTTATTTTAAAATAAATTTCAAAGTAGAAAATATTAATTTTGCTAATAATACAGAGGATTAGAAAAATAAATGCAATAAAGACGCAAGGTATTAGACAAGTGATCCCCTTTCTCCATACATCTTTGTTCTTGTATTTAGAACAACTTTCAGAGCTTATTAACCGATGGCATTCTGATGGGAGCTGAGTTCCCTTAAAAACTCTCTAATACTTTTCTTCCTCTCCCACTTGTTTTATGGTGATGATGTCTACACTTTAGGAAGGCTTGCCTTTTAATACCACCATAATTTTGAATACTCTTAAGAATTTGGGTTGTTCGAGTCATATGAATCTCATAGAAATCTAGCATTATTTACCCCCCGGTTCTTTGTCGCCAATTAGGAATGAATTAAAGATGTAATTGCATAAATCTACTCTCTTCCTTTGGTAAATACTTAGGGGTCCACGTCAGTCCTAATCTCTAAAAAATCTATACCTTGATTTGGTCCAAAAAAAGAAAGATAAGCGGGTGGAGCCTCCTTAATATGACAAGGCATAGTAATTTGGTTAAATCGATTCTTAACACTTGCCCTCTTTATGCCATGCAAACCTCCCTTCTTCCTTTTTCTATTCTTGATGACCTAATGAAACTCTCATAAAAGTTCCTTCGAATAGAGTTGATAGATGTAGGTACATTCCTCATAGTAAATGGTCTAATATCACCCAACCTATGGCAAATGGCGGGCTGCAAATCTGCAACCTTAGAATTTGGAATTTGGCCTTCATGGCTAAATTGGTTGCAAATTCCGACTCACCCTCTGAATTAAGGTGACAAATCCCAAGCTCGTAACTTTAGTCGAGGCACTTTCCTTGATTGCATTCCTAGTCCTAATGACTGCCCCTTTGGAAGGATATTCTGAAAGGGTTTGCCTTACTTGAAACAAGGATCGAGGTGTTTATTGGCAACGGAAAAGATACTTTCCTTTAGTATAATCAATACCTGGGGAATTCCCCCTTATATCTTAACACTCTTACCAATATACCCCCCCCCACCCCACCCCCCCCCCACCCAACCCCTCCCTCTCTCTTAAAGGCTGGAAAGTTGCCAATATCATCTCCAATGGTGCTTGATACCTCTGTTGCATCACTCATCTCCTTCCCCATGACATCCTCATCCAAATTCAAGCTACTCCTCTTTCTTGTTTTAAAACTGTTAACGATTCAATTACTTGGACCCTCTCGAAACACGACAGCTTTACTATTAAAAGTTCTTATTTCAAAAACCTTCAAAGTAGTGATCCTATCCGCTATCATTCTAGCGCCCACTGCAAAATTCTTTGGAAATTGCATCTTCCTTACAAATATAAAATGCTCTTGTGGAATTTATTTCATAAAACTTTTCGATGAGGTGATGTGTTGATAACTAAGATCCATCATATTTATGCTAGTTGTGTTAGATGTTATAATTCTGTGGAAACTCACATTCACTAGTTTTATGATTATCATTAATCCACTGTTGTTTGGGATTTGCTACTTAACATATTTGGGTAAGAAAACTCATTGCAATTTCAACAGTTTAATAGCCTTGGCTAGTTTGTTTGGATCTAATTAAACATTTCTTTTAATAAAACTTGGACTCAAGTTTTTCGTATCACTATTTGGCGTATTTTGAATTCCAGGAACAAGGCTATATTTAAGGATCATATGCTTCGACCAACTTCAATTTTTAACTCCATCCTTATTGATTACATGTTTACTAATACGGCTTTTTAGGACAGTACTACTACTACTGAAGAAAAAATTCAGAATATGAAATGGAAAAAACAAAGGCAGGTTTTCTGAAGGTCAACACTGACGGCTGCAGGAAATCAATGAATCATGCTTCCGGTGGAGGAGTGATTCGAGATGACAACAGTAATTGGATTGTCGGTTTTTTTGTCAAATTTGCAAGTAAGACTCCGAAAGCGACGCAACTGTTGGCCTTTGGGCTGGTCTCCTCATTGTTAAGGACCATAACTTCAACAACATTCAATTGAAGACTGATGCAGAAGGACTCAAGAAAATGATTCAATTGTCCAACTTGTTCCCACATCATGAAATGGGTGCTCTTATTCATGATGTTGAAGCACTTATCAAATATACCTGGAGAATAGAAAATTTGCACAAAAGAAGGATCGCAAGTGGAGTGGCGCTTTGCCTCGCGAAATTTGGTTTCACCTTGGCCGAAGCTCGCATCATTGATGTCTCTGTTCTTTCCAAACTACCTCCAAGGCACATCTAGATGATACTGCTGAGCCTATTATTGCTGCAGCTGCTTCGACTTCGAATAAGGAAAACGATGATGAGATCGTGGCGGATTCTAATGACAATCCCACTAGTATTAATAGCTCGGAGATAACTGGAAGTGAGTAACAACCGAAAATCATCAACTACTTGTTTATTTATCTTCTTAGGGGGAGGTTTCATCTTCTCTTAGTTAATGTTTAAGTTTGGGTGGTTTACTACCACTTGTTGTTTTATGTGGAACTCTGGCCATTAGATCCTTCAATAAAATAGTCTGTTAGTGTTACAAAAAAAGAAAAAGAAACTAAAAATAAAAATAAATGGATTCCAAAAAGTAAAATACATGGGATAGTGTACATGTACAGCTATACTATTATGCATAGGAAAAGGACAAATATGTTTTACTTTATTGTCTCCCCAAGCTCAACAGCCTGCCCCAAAAAAAGCCCAATAGCCCAAAAAGAAGACAAGGATGAGAACAGTTGAGAGAGAAGATGTCGCTGCACAATTGCTATTGTCAGAGCACCGGTGAAGGTCATTGGAGGGTCGTAGATACTATGTACGAGGTCGCCCACACAAGTAGAACAAAAGCACTATGTTTTAAGTGATTTTATTGAGTGATGCAACCTTAATTTCCAATCTAGGGTTGCGACAGTATATGCTACGTAAAAGGTTGGTGAAGGTCATCAGAGGGCCACAAATGCTACGTACGAGATCGCTCACAAAAGTAGAACAAAAGCCCTAATGTTTTAATTGTTGTTTTGAGTGGTGCAACTTCAATTTCAGTTCTAGGGTTGCAACAGTGACGAGTCTGTTTTCACAGCCTCATGTCCGACCCATATTCCTTGTCGGCACTAGTGTCACATGACATGGTACAACGGGGTAACACGCGAGTCTGAGCTTCCCAGCAGTAAAGTGTACGTCAGCACAAGAATGACAAAACAGAACAGCTAGAGCCAATATTATTCATTGGTCCCATATAGATCCATGTAACTTAAGTTTAATACAAATATTCAACTAGATGCGATCCAAGTGCAATATATTGCACTATGTTACTCATATTCTCCTAGAAGCATCGGACATGGTCATTTTTTTAAAAAATTTGCATGATTTTGGTTCACAATGAAGTGTCCAAGTGTCATACCAATGTCCGAAGATCGTGTGTCCGACATGGACAATTTGAAGTGAAATAAAGAGTCCGAGTAGTATAGGTTTCCATCACATAGATATACGAATCCAACAACATAAATTACATGTCCTCTCTACTTTGGATTTAAACAAAATGACACTTAAATACTTCAAGCAGACAGTAATCACATATCACAACTGAAACAAGTATAAAGCATGCCAACCACAACAAGATGAGAGCTTGAATTTAGTAGTCACAATTCACAAAGTAAACAGTAACAATTAAGCAAGAACAGAATTCTGTCTGTAGCTTTGCATGCGTTCATGCAGAACACTTATAGCCACCAATCTCAAATTTGATGATCCTCAAATGCTATAACTTTGTTTCTACAACTACACCTTCTATAAGTTACTTCTTCCTTATCTTAGAGCTAAAGGTCAATTTAAGTTGCCTGCAAAAACATCACTTGGACCTTGAGAGTGAACGCTACAGCATAACACTAGATGCATCAAAACTCAAGTTGTAACTAAGGATAACTCCTCCCAGTATTAATCATACAGCCTCAAAGTACCTTGACAGTAGGTTTTCATCATTTAGTGATTACTGTTAGTATAGCTCCTGCCAGTATTAATCGTGCAGCCTCAAAGTACCATAAGAGTAGATTTTCTTCACTTAGTGATTACTGATTAGCTTTTCAATTTTTTTACATATAAATACGTAAATAATCCAATACAGAAATTCCAACAAACCAAATTAAGGAGAAAAAAGAAATTGTGAAAATATTTTAAAGCGTTATAAAGGAAGGTGACATGAAGTCCATGCCTACCTGCAGCCATCGACCAGATTCAAGATGATCAGAGAGCAGCCGCCCATTTCGACTAGATGTCTGGAATAATAATAAAAATAACAAAGTCAATGACCTAAAATGTGTAAAGTTGTTTATATGCACATGCAAATACCCTTTAATTTAATTTAAACATGCAAATAGCTTGTGAAGCAACCATTCAACCAACAGCTAAAACACAAGGATATGTTAGCACATGAAATTTAAAAACATAAATTCCTGTTTCACAAAGAGGGGGGGGCTGGAAAGTTGCCAATATCATCTCCAATGGTGCTGATACCTCTGTTGCACATCACTACTCCTCCTTCCCCATGACTCCTCATCCAAATTCAAGCTACTCTCCTTTCTTGTTTAAAACTGTTAACATTCAATTACTGGACCCTCTCGAAACGACACGACAGCTTTACTATTAAAAGTTCTTATTTAAAAACCTTCAAGTATGATCCTATCCGCTATCATTTTAGCGCCCACGTCAAATTCTTTGGAAATTGCATCTTCCTTACAAATATAAAATGCTCTTGTGGAATTTATTTCATAAAACTTTTCGATGAGGTGATGTGTTGATAACTAAGATCCATCATATTTATACTAGTTTGTTTAGATGTTATAATTCTGTGGAAACTCACATTCACAGTTTTATGATTATCATTAATCCACTGTTGTTTGGGATTTGCTACTTAACATTTTGGGTAAGAAAACTCATTGCAATTTCAACAGTTTAATAGCCTTGGCTAGTTTGTTTGGATCTAATTAAACATTTCTTTAATAAAACTTGGACTCAAGTTTTCGTATCACTATTTGGCGTATTTTGAATTCCAGGAACAAGGCTATATTTAAGGATCATATGCTTCGACCAACTTCAATTTTTAACTCCATCCTTATTGATTAACTGTTTACTAATACGGTTTTTTAGACAGTACTACTACTACTGAAGAAAAAATTCAATATGAAATGGAAAACACAAGGCAGGTTTTCTGAAGGTCAACACTGACGGCTGCAGGAAATCAATGAATCATGCTTCCGGTGAGGAGTGATTCGAGATGACACAGTAATTGGATTGTCGGTTTTTTTGTCAAATTTGCAAGTAAGACTCCGAAAGCGACGCAACTGTTGGCCTTTGGGCTGGTCTCCTCCTCATTGTTAAGACCATAACTTCAACAACATTCAATTGAAGACTGATGCAGAAGGACTCAAGAAATGATTCAATTGTCCAACTTGTTCCCACTTCATGAAATGGGTGCTCTTATCATGATGTTAAGCACTTATCAAATATACCGTGAGAAAAGAAAATTTGCACAAGAAGGTCCGTGGTGGCGGCTTTGCCTCGCGAATTGGTTTCCACCTTGGCCGAGCTCGCATCATTGATGTCTCTGTTCTTTCCAAACTACCTCCAAGGCACTCTAGATGATACTGCTGAGCCTATTATTGCTGCAGCTGCTTCGACTTTCGAATAAGGAAAACGATGATGAGATCGTGGCGATCTAATGACAATCCCACTAGTATTAAATAGCTCGGAGATAACTGGAAGTGAGTAACAACCGAAAATCATCAACTACCTTGTTTATTATCTTCTTAGGGGGAGGTTTCATCTTCTCTTAGTTAATGTTTTAAGTTTGGTGGTTTACTACCACTTGTTGTTTTATTGTGAACTCTGGCCATTAGATCCTTCAATAAAATAGTCTGTTAGTGTTACAAAAAAGAAAAAAGAACTAAAAATAAAAATAAATGGATTCCAAAAGTAAAATACAGGGGATAGTGTCCATGTACAGCTATACTATTATCATAGGAAAAGGACAAATATGTTTTACTTTATTGTCTCCCAAGCTCAACAGCCTGCCCCAAAAAAAGCCCAATAGCCCAAAAAGAGACAAGGATGAGAACATTTGAGAGAGAAGATGTCGCTGCACAATTGCTATTGTCAGAGCACCGGTGAAGGTCATTGGAGGGTCGTAGATACATGTACGAGGTCGCCCACACAAGTAGAACAAAAGCACTATGTTTTAAGTGATTTTATTGAGTGATGCAACCTTAATTTCCAATCTAGGGTTGCGACAGTATATGCTACGTAAAAGGTTGGTGAAGGTCATCAGAGGGCCACAATGCTACGTACGAGATCGCTCACAAAGTAGAACAAAAGCCCTAATGTTTAATTGTTTGTTTTGAGTGGTGCAACTTCAATTTCAGTTCTAGGGTTGCAACAGTGACGAGTCTGTTTTCACAGCCTCATGTCCGACCCACATATTCCTTGCCGGCACTAGTGCACATGACATGGTACAACGGGTTAACACCGAGTCTGAGCTTCCCAGCAGTAAAGTGTACGTAGCACACAAGAATGACAAAACAGAACACTAGAGCCAATATTATTCATTGGTCCCATATAGATCCAGTAACTTAGTTTAATACAATATTCAACTAGATGCGATCCAAGTGCAATATATTGCACTATGTTACTCTATATCTCCTAGAAGCATCGGACATGGTCTTAAAAAATTTGCATGATTTTGGTTCACAAGAAGTGTCCAAGTGTCATACCAATGTCCGAAGATCGTGTGTCCGACATGGACAATTTGAAGTGAAATAAGAGTCCGAGTAGTATAAGGTTCCATCACATAATATACGAATCCAACAACATAATTACATGTCTCTGATACTATCAAAGTTTATTTCTTCAACTATGCTCACATGCAGTAAGCTGCAACATTCATAGCTGAAGAACGTCAAACATCATAGCCACCCAAGGCATCTGCTAAACGTTGTTTAGTTCTCCATCAGTCACATATTCACACAGTTCGCTCAGTATATCAACGAACAGACAGAACAAACTTAGATAGGCAAGCCCAACAGAATTCTGTCTGTAGCTTTGCATGCGTTCATGCAGAACACTTATAGCCACCAATCTCAAATTTGATGATCCCAAATGCTATAACTTTGTTTCTACAACTACACCTTCTATAAGTTACTTCTTCCTATCTTAGAGCTAAAGGTCAATTTAAGTTGCCTGCAAAAACATCACTTGGACCTTGAGAGTGAACGCTACAGCATAACAACCTGATGCAAATCAAACTCAAGTTGTACTAAGTAACTCCTCCCAGTATTAATCATACGCCTCAAAGTACCTGACAGTAGGTTTTCATCATTTAGTGATTACTGTTAGTATAGTCTCCTTGCCAGTATTAACGTGCAGCCTCAAAGTACCATAAGAGTAGATTTTCTTCACTTAGTGATTACTGATTAGCTTTCAATTTTTTTACATATAAATACGTAATAATCCATACGAAATTCCAACAAACCAAATAGGAGAAAAAAGAATTGTGAAAATATTTTAAAGCGTATAAAGGAAGGTGACATGAAGTCCATGCCTACCTGCAGCCATCGACCAATTCAAAGAGATCAGAGAGCAGCCGCCCATTTCGACTAGATGTCTGGAATAATAATAAAATAACAAAGTCAATGACCTAAAATGTGTAAAGTTGTTTATATGCCACATGCAAATACCCTTTAATTTAATTTAAACATGCAATAGCTTGTGAAGCAACCATTCAACCAACAGCTAAAACACAAGGATATGTTACACAGAATAGATATAAATTTAAACATAAATTCCTGTTACCACAAAGAGGGGGGGGGGGGGAGGGGGGGGG
>PYUH01000177.1:183921-206347 GCA_016808085.1 Suaeda aralocaspica | reverse complement strand
AGGGGGTATGTTGGGGTGGTGGGGGGGTGTGTAGGGGTGGAAACGGGGAGAGGAAACATGTATAATATTGGGAATCTGGACAATGGCACATCATTAAGGTAGATTTGGCTTCTCTAATTTCTTTCTCCTTTTTCAACATGAATACATGAATCTTATGTGTTTGCTTTGTATTCGTGATAGTGGTTCACTAATCATCAAAAAGACAGGATCTTTTGCTTTATATGAATAGTTGTTTTAACACGTATTATTAACCCTTTTGATTTACTATTGGACATTAAACATAGAAGGATGACACCATATCTTTATAGATGTATAATCAATCCCTAACTAACGTAAAATGGGTATAGGAAACTAGACTTATGGGAGTCTGATAACAAAGTCCATACTATAAAATACATTTAGATTAACTGTAATACTATTCATATTTATTTTCTCTTCCTGTAAGCGATTGTTTACTCCGCAAGTGAGTGAACTTGGTCCCTTCAGTTGCGCGGTCTCAGTTCAATAACAATAAAGGAGGAGAGTGTGCGGTAGGGTTGGGGCAGCAGCCGTAAAAACTTGGTCACAATACATGGCAATGAATCGAGTACACGGATCCGGGGACGTCCCATACTGAGCGATATGCTGCATTTCCTTCCTAGGCCGATCGTTAGTGAAAAAGTTTGCAGGGTCACTAACGTCGTTGCCGGTTGTGCCGGAGGGGGGCGAAGCGACGCAAATCGACACCGGTGCTCGGGGGTGGGGTCAAATGAGGCAGAGGGTTCCCGCATCATGTAGCCAGTGTGGTAAGAAGTTAGTCCAGGGAAGGGCAAGGGCAAGATAGGTAGTTTGAGTTTTTGGACTTGAATGGCGGGGAAGTGCTACAGAGCACCTCGGCACACGCGGAGGACACACTAGGGCTCTCTGGTGGTCGGTGCGGCAGAGGAGACACGAGGGAGGGGGCAACGGGGGAACCACGAAAAAACAAAAAAAGAAGAAAGGAAGAAAAAAGAAAAAGGAGGAAGGAGGGAAGAAGGGAAAAGTGGGGGGGGACAACACACCACAAGTAGATTAATAGACTATGGCAGAGAGAAAATAAGCATTATGTGTTTGCAAGACTAATAGGTTGACAAAAGGCGAACGAATAGATGATTTAATCTTTGGTATTCGTTAATGACTCAGGAAGAAAGAAATATGGAGTGTTATCTCTGGATAATGGCAATATGTGATGTACTGGAGGTTTTAAGAAAAGCGGTCAGATTATGAGCATTAAAGTGTTGTTGGAGATGGGTTATGACTATTGTTGTGCCTATGCACCACAATTGGATTGGATGAGTTTTGGGAAGATTTTGAGAGAGTTGTGTAGCAGTTCCTACAGGAAGAAGTTGATCATAGTGGTGGTGATCTTAATGGGCATGTAGGGCTCAAAGGGAGGACTTTAAAAGTGTGCATGGAGGGTTTGGTGTGCGGAAGATGAGACGGAAAGAGATTTCAGACTTTGCTTTGGCTTATACTTTGGAACCCTGTGTTCGAGAAAAGACTATCCCCTAGTGACTTATAGGAGTGAGGATCATGCAAGTCATATAGACTTCTTAGTGGAACACTTGGAGAAAGAGTTTTATTGATTGTAAAGTGATCCCGTGAGAGTGTGGTTACCCAACATAGTTGGTGGTGCTAGATTTTCAAGGAGAGAAATGCCTAGGGAGAAGAGGCCAATTGTGGAACCTCGAAAGTGGCGGAAATTTCAGGAGAAAACAAGATTTTGTAGAGAAAATGATTGGTACAGAGATTTAAACGGTGGGTTGGATTCGGATGTAATTTTGTTTGGACAAAAATGGAATATTGTTTAAAAAAATGGTGGCAAAGGAACTTTTTGGAGAATCCAAAGGAGCAAGCATTCAACCAAGTAAGGACACATCTTGTGGAATAAGAGGTAACAAACTATAAGAACAAGAGTGGAGCGTTATAGAAGTTGGGAGATCTCGAAATGAGATAATTTGAGAGGGTATAAACAAGTTAGAAGAGAAGCTAAAAGGCGGTTAGAGATGCCCGTGCAAAGGAAAACCAAGACTTATGTCAGGTGTGGATACTAAGAGGGGAGAAAGACATCTATACATTGCTCCAGTGAGACCAAAGAACTCTAGATATAGGGGCGGATAATGGGTGAAAGATGTTGATCAAGGAGTGTTGGTTGATGATAACAAGATAAGAGTGATGGAGGTTTTACTTTGAAATTATGTAAATAGGTTCAGGACCAAGAGATTGACGATGTAGCTATGACTCATGACATGCTAATTGCGGGATATATAAGGATAATTCAAAGAGGGAAAGTCAAAAGAGCTAATTCAAAATATGAGGACAAGGCATGTAGGCGATGGTATTCCTATTGAGATTTGGAGATGTTTGGGAGATGAAGAATTGAGTGGTTGACATCTCTCTACAACAAGTGTAGGGAAGTAAAGGATGCCAATTGTTATGGAGGAAGAGACAAAATCTCGGTGTATAGATTAGAGTTTCTCTTAGAAAGGACTTGTGTTCTCTTCAACTATTAATCAATCAAATTCATCCCAAGTTAATTTTTAATCTATTTTATTAGTAGCGTTTGTCATATCTCAATTTCTTCATCATGTATGTTTCAATTACCTATTGTCATTACTCTTTCTTTGTGGATATGTCTGAGTAGTCTAATACTAAAATAGGTGAACGTGGAACACTTTGATGGAATTGAGTAGTAGTGTTAATTAGTTCATGCTTTTTACTAGTTCCTGTTACTTGTTCGAAATGCCTCAATTTGGAATCCCGGCCATGTTTGATTGTTTTTTGGTAATTGTTGAATTCGATGCCAAAGGAATAGCACAATAAAACCTACGTAATAGGCAAATAGATCTATCATGCGAGAGCCTTTGATGAGTTTCCTAAGTGACTAGATTCAAGAGAATTAGTGTGCTTTAGTCTAGTAATTGCTTAACTTATAATTGTTCGTTCAGTTTCGTTGAATTAGTTCATAAGGACCGTGGTCCTAGGCTTTAATTAATTTGGTAAAGTATTCTCAATTTCCATTTGAACTATAGTTGCAGTTTCTTAGCTAAATCTCAATTCAAAGGACCCTTATAAATAAATAGCTTTTTAGAATTAGTAGAAGTTCGAGTGTTCCTTCTTGTGGATTCCATACCTTCTTCCCTAGCTACATTAGTTGGTGTTGAAAGTTTATTTCTAATAGTAACGCACTACCCATTCATGCCTCTAGGGTTTTCTGATTTTCTTTTAGTTTTTGAGACACAGCCTAAGCACAAGGCACATAGCCCTTTTGCGCTCGGTGCGCCTCTCACCTTTTAAAACAAAGAAGCAATATAAACAATTTAGAAGAATCACCATGGTGCATGTTGTTTTTTGAAGTTATGTTTTGGTGGAATAACAATAATCAAAAATACTGCTAAATTGGAGCACCGAGGCAACAAGTGGGAATCACAAGTAGTAGTAAAATTGTGTACATGAAAATCATTTTAGTACTAAGACCGAAGGGGTCAAGTAAGGATATTGATGTGAATATGAGGCTGCCATTCACATTTGGTTCTTGGAGGTTTTGCTATGGGTTTTTTCCTATCGCAATTGCGGGATTTTTCTCATTTCAGGCTTAAATTGCTTTTAAGTGTTGTGTTTTCCATGTTTTAGTTCTTACTTGGTCTAACACTAACGGAAGATCATATTCTTGAAGGTTTCTGATTAGAAGATTCAATTTAGACGTTGTTAGAAATTCTAAAGATAGAATTTCAGTTTTGGAGCTGTGCAGTTTGCCTGACTTTGAAGATTTTTCGTTGACAGTGGCTTTAACTAGAAGGCGTGTGAATGCTTGGAAAGCTTATTGAATCTACTTTCAAGAAATTTATTTCAAAAATTCAGAAAATACGAAGATGAGGTTTTATCTAGTTTTTGTCGACTGTCAAACTGGAAACAGTTAGTTTTTCTTTTACTTGGAGCCCAATTATATAGGATTTATTTTAGGACGGTTTTGTTTGTGTTGTTTTCGTGATGTTATCTTCCTAAAAGGCCCAAGGTAGGGATGTTTACCTATAATATTCTTTGGTTTTCATTATAAAATTCAAGTGTGTTGTATTTTTGAGAAAATGTTATTGGAACAAAACTTTGTTATAGTTGCATGTTTTGCAATGATTCTTGCACTACTCAATGTTTAAATTCTTTCTCAATTAGATGTGATTGAAAGTCTATCATGTGTTACTATTAAATCCATTCATATTATAACAACCCTAGCACACCAAAATTCATCAAAACACCTATCTTTAAAGAGAAGAAACCACATACATTTCCTATGGTACTTTCGCATATCGTAGATGCCTTTTGGTTTTGTAATGCCCCTGCTACTTTCAACGTTGCTATGAGTTTTTTTTCTGATTTTATTAAGTCCGTCATGGAAGCTTCATGGATGATTTTAGTGTTTATGGAACTTCATTAATGCATGCTTAGAAAATCTACAACTGCTTGTGAAATGTGAAGGAGTGAAGTTGTGCTGATTGGGAAATCGTTAATCCATTCATATTATACTACACTAGCACCATAATTCATCAAAACTATACATTTCACATAAAATCGTCACCACATCATAGTTTTCGAAAATTTGAGCCAATTGCTTATTTTGATTGGTTATTCTTGAAACCCTCAAAATATGCATCAGATATCATAATTGGATGGCGAGAAGTTATATCCACAAAAGATTCCATTATACAAAAGAAGGGAGATATGACAAGATGTGAATCATAGGAGATCACATATTATGCTGTATGGTGAGGCTAAACATAGATATGTGGATGGAATGTTAAGTTGGGTATAAAAATTATATTGCCAACAGAGCATGAGGTACATACCGTTTTTTTGTTTTAGGTAGCCAACCCCACCTTTATGATTAAGGCTTAAATTAATTTATAAGGTTCATAACAATTCAGTTCAAAAATTATCAAATAGAGAAGATAACAATCAATCAATTAGAGCTTATCCCAAAAATTGGGGTCGGCTACATGAAAACCAAAAAAATCATTCCAGTGGTCATCACATAAATTATCCTCCTCCATCCCCTACGATCAAGAACCTAATTCCCTTGTAAATCTAAAAGCTTCATATCCTTTCTAACCCCTCTCACCAGTCATTTTCGATCTCCCCCAAACCTCGTTTGAGATTTCCATGACCCACCCTTTCACTGTCACACATGGCTCCCCCACGTTTACGTTTCACTGTCCGAACCAACGTAAGCGATTTTCCCTTAATTTGCGGCAATGTCGTGACAACCACTGTTCGGCCTTGACATCATTTCTGGTTCGTAATCCATTAGAGTGTTCCCGCACATTGTATCTCAACATCCACATCTCCTAACTCCTACTTTTGAATGTGCTCTTTCTTGTAAGCTTAGAGCACACTGGTCTATGACAGTCCTCTAGAATTTCCCCTTCAATTAACGGGATGTTTTTGTCACATAACACTCCCGTGGCTGCTCTCCATTTAAGCCACCCAAATCCTTTGTATTACATCTTGGTCAATATCACCATTCTTTGGATAAATGACCCAGATATTATAAAAACATTCCCCAATATTAGGACTTTTCCGCCCAACCTCACCACTCATGGCTTATCCCCCTCTGAGTCCCAAAGCGTCATTCCATATATTCCGTCTTACTCCGGCTTAGCTAACCTCTAGACTCTCCAACCTTTTTCTCCATTGCTTTAATTTGGCATTAACTCCTCTTTAGTTTCATCCACTAATCGGATCATCCGCAATCAATAAGCTTCATGGTACCTCATCTTCTGTCATTGACCTTGTTACTTCAGCCATAACCCTACAAAAGAAAAGGGCTTAAAGCCGACCCTTGGTGCAACCCAATTATTATGGAAAGTCTTTAGTCAACCCCCCACATGTCCTAACATTTGTGGACACCTCCCGATACATTATCCTTAACCAAGGTCATATACTTTCATGGTACACCTTTCTTCATTTTGCCCACCAAGTACATCTCTTGGAACCTTTCATAAGCCTTCTCTATAATTGAAACCATATGAGGTCCTTCTTCCGCGCCCTATAGAACTCCATCATTTTCCTTAACAAAAATTGCTTCTAGAGTGGATATCTTAGGCATAAAACCAAATTGGTTTTCAGAGATGCTTGTGAATAGCCTCTCAACTCTATTCTATCACCCACTCCCACAACTAGTGTGCTCATAAGCTGATCCCTCGATAGTTTAAACAATCTGGGCCATCTCTTTTTCCTACGGAACTAAACAAAGTGCTCTCTAACAGGTCAAAAAATCGCCATTCTGTGGGATCCTCGCAAGTCTTACAAACTTTGGTAAACAATTGTGTTAGCCAATCAATGCCCACCGTAACCAGACACCCCGCTGGTATAGACCATCAGCCCTTTTTTCTTTATGTTTTGGTCAAAACTTTCAATGCAGTCTCCTCAATCACATATCCGCAGTCCCAATCTAGCCTTTCGTTCCATCCTCCACATCCATTGCGGGCCTGACACGCCTACCGTGGGGCCCTGCCGGCCTTGACTGTCATAAACAATCATCAAAGTACCAAACTCCACCTTCTGAGTGCCCGAATCGTCGAAGGAAATCCTGTGGAGGGGGTGGACGGGCATACTAATACCAAACCCAAGCGTCCGCAGCCCCTGTCTTCGGTTGGGCAGGTCGGGAGAGATGGCCTTTCTCCTCTTTAGAGTCTACCTATCATAAACCCCGGAAACAACTTTGCTTTCGCTTGCCGGACACTAACTTTGTCTTACATTTAACATCCTTACCCTGCGAAGATTCCTCAATCTACATTTTCCCAATCTAGATAACACCCTTTGTGTTTATGCTGCTTCACCCTCATTCTACCAAGAAGTATCCTATGCATCATACTCCTTCCCCTTGATCCGACTCCTTGCCACTTAAGGAAACAGCTCTTCATTTGTGAACAAGCCATCTGGATCTGCCTCTTTATCCAATTCGCCTCCTTGATCACTTTTCGTGTGAAACCTTAGCATTTGTATCCTTCCAGGTCCACCTCTATCCTGTGGCTCCCTTCTCACAAAAAAACATAAAGTTGTACAAGCATTTTAAAGGAACAGCTATAAAATGGTACTAGTTGAGAAAGGAAAATTCGAATTAGTGAAGCTACATGTGGGAAACACATAATGGCAAGTTGAAATTCCTAATAAACTAGCTCATCTTCTTAAACAATCGGAGTGAATTAATCATCATCATATCACCATCACCATAAGTTGACAATAATCCCAACTTTTAGCTCCTTCTCAAATAATCACACTTTTAATTATTCGAGTATAATCCCAACTTTGGGTATCTTCTTATAAATTTTAAATTTTGTTCCCTTATTCTCGATGGTCCCCAAAATGTGATTACTAAGGCAACAAAAATAACATTCGCACTATTTTGAAAGGTAACCCCTAAATTCGGACAATTCACAGTTAATAAAAAATGGGATTGTTTGGAAGATGAGTCAGAGTTGGGATTATCAACCTACCAAACATTATCTGACATTAATATAACTTGTCACAGTCATAACCTGGAGGAGCATTGAAATTATCTCTTTCGCAGAAGCAATCCAAGCTCTGCTAAAGCAATTATGGGCTTCAAAACTATGGACAGTGCCTGTAGAAACAAAAGCAACAATCAACAAAGATAGACAAAGCAATTAATAAACACATAAGAAACAACACATACATAAAATCAGTAAGTTTTGAGAAAGCATTTTAGCCGATGATTAACAGACATCAAATTCTGTTTTGAAGTAACACTCCAAAACAGAATGCTCCTCCAAAAGATAAGAAGCTTACATGTTAATACATTGTGTGTCTCTCTCAACCACACACTAATCCGTCTTTTACAGGATTGTTGAGGATTTCAAGATCATTGATCAATAACTAATATGGTCTCTATCTCTTTGATTTCAACTCTCGTTGATTTTGTTATTTGAGTTGTGGCAATAAGAAATGGAGTTGTGGCACTGTGCAAACTAAATGTTTTGGATGCTATTCTTGAGCTCACTAATATGTCATCTATTTGGTACGAAAACATGCAATCACGTAGGATGGGATGACAAGACAACTGATCATGGCAACTTAAAGGCTAAAACCGTTAAACCTTGTATCCCCCAAAAACCTAAAAGGGTTTTATTTTTAAGTTCAATTCTTTACAACAATCACACACTATTAAAAAAGCTAAAAAAATTTGAACGACTTAACATGCTTGTGATTTACATGATAGGAAACACAAAAAGCAAAGTTTGTGGTTAGATTGATAGTGACATATATACAAGTTGGAATTAGGGAAAAAGAAACAGAAAAAAAGCAACCATGATTCGTTTGACTATGCTTGTAATCTTGCTATTCAAAATTGAGAAACAACTGAGGAAATCTCGCGGATTAGGCTAATACTGGGTCCACTACCACTAAAGAGATAGCTCTATTTTGTTAGAATTTTGTGACTAAAAAGTCTAAATCCCAAAAAGAACCAAAGTGTAAAGATTCTAAGGTTCATCCACTCCATCAACATCCACCTAGACCATTCATTACATATGTAAAGGGTTTGTGAGTGGCTAAGTTCGGCTTTAGTAGAACCATGAACTACTAAATGAAGTTTCTGGAGCACAAGCTAATAACTTAACGGACAAGGATGGACACCAAGAATTCATTTAATGATCTTCCATGTGGAGTTTGGGCTTCTTGCAAGTTTGTCAATATAAAGAGTAAAAGGGCAATCTATATATGGTCACCATTCGAAAGTTTGTTGTGGACGCTGCAAGGATAGCAAACCATGGGTAAATTGATTGCTTATAGAGGCTCAAGTCATATGGGGCATCCAGGTGTGGATTGCGTGGTCATTATCACACACACTTGTGCAACGCAACATCAGGACGAAAATTTGGGATAAGGGAATAAGTTGGTTCGCCTATGGCTTTTTTCCCACTGCATTTGCTAACGGTTTTTCTCATTTCAGGCATTGAGTCTTTTGTCTTTGTTGAATCTTGATCTCATTTTCAACCTAAAAGACATGGGTAATGACTTCGTTAAGGTTCTTGATTAAAAGATTGGAAATCTTGAAATGTTCTTGAGATTTGGAGTGAAGATTCTGGAAATGGCGCAAAGAATGATGAGACAAAAGGTGGCAAGGATTTTTGCGATTTTCTGACCTTTGGGTTCTATGACTCTCACCGTGGACTTTTAGTTTTAATTTGCTGATTATTTTGTTTGTTAGTTGTTATGCAAGTTGTTAAAAATAAAATCTAGTTAGTTGGAGTAGTTAGAATAAGTGCAAGTTGCAAGATCAGAGTGTGTGCAAGTGGATCAAACTATGTAGATTTCATTTTAACGTGTTTTGTAAGGGTGGGGGGCTGATTCTTGGGCTTTTTCTAGTGTTTAAGAGTTTGTTAGGATTTATTGATGGCATATACTATAAATAGTCTCAATTAACATTGAAGAAAATCATTTTAAGATGATTGAATAAGTTTTGTTGTTGTTACTTTGAAACAAATTCCGAAATTTGGTGAGTTGTGGTGGTATGTTCCTTGACTTTTAGGAGATGATTAGTGGCTTTGAGGGTGCCTAGGGCTTTAAATCAAAGACTATCTATCAATCTAAACTCGTGAATTTTGGTGGCTAGGCCTTTAGAAATTCGTGATTTTAGTTCTTCTATCCCTATGAGTTTTTGTTTATACAAAAATTCACAATCACGTCAACCATGCCAACTAGAGGTTGATATCATCATTGATTACATAGGGAGCATATGTTATCTGCCAGAGCATGATGAGCTCAAATGAACAAAGATCAACTCGATACCATTCAAAGTGCTCATTAATAGTGAACAATTTGTCCTTTTTTCACTTGGTAGTGGTCTTTTACTAATGCTTGTGCTTTGACTTTGGTGGACCCCGTTGGAATCGCCTAAAACATAAAACCTTTAAAAAATTAAAAAAAAATCAAACGAAATCATACAGGCTTCATTGGTTGTTAACAATGATGGGAGGTTCAGGGTTTGTAAGCAACGCCTTGGTAACTTCAAAGTGGAAACTAAAGCGATCATTACGGTGTGACATGGTACCCTAGACTGACTTGTTTTTACTCCTTGGTCATCCAGGAAAAATGATACACGAGTGATACACAAAAGAGTATTCAGTTTTGCATGGTTCAAACGATAGATCCTCAAGCCTTTACCACCAATCAACTAACACTAACGTCCCAAGGAACCTCCTACACCTACTGGTTCTTGTCAGATTGCTTTATTGATGAAGACTTATGATCACGATCAATATATAAGCAGAAAAATTGGTGAAGGACCATTCAAAATAGAAAAGAATTGGCTGTGAAACGTTAAGGTTTTGCTCAATAATAGGTTTGCGCACTCTTACTCGCAGATTTGGTGTACTTCTTGATCCGAGATTGAGAATCAGTATTTTTTTTTTTGTGGGGGGGGTGGGGAGGGGGGGGAGTGTCCTGTGAATTTGGGAATGCTTATTCACAATCAGATCGTCCAAAAGTAGATAGAGTTGCCTATAGGTTTCGAACATGCCTTACGGGCTTTCTGATTTACAGTGATAGGGATATTTTCTTTCATGTGATTGATTCATCTACAAATCTAGGAAAATCATGTTCGTTGCCGTATCTTATTACAAAGACATGTTCTTGGAAAGAGTCTTGAAGATACAAAAAATGGTTGCAAAGAAAGGTTGGGTGCAAGTTAATGTTGTTTGCGGTATTGTAAGGTCTTTGTGCTATGTGTGTGATTCCAGAATGTTAATAATTTTCGCATTATTACTTAGGATCGATTTCAGTCAATTATTAAGTTCGTTAGAAGTTTATTAGGATAGTGAAGGAAAAACGTGTTTATTTCCTTGCTGTGCACGGATGTAATCCACATAACTAGCTTGTTCTAGTAAGATTAGGACATGCTTTGTTCAATAAACTCAGTTTTGAGATTGAATGAAACTGTTTGTTTACTTCCATTTCTAGTGTTAATCTTATAAAGTTTATGAGGTAGAGAGTCCACTTGTTTGGTTGAGAAAGATCATACACAAACCTAATTTGGTTGAGAAGAACATATAATCGTGAGTTCTAGTGAGTCTTACACAATTTACAATCCATCCACTTGTGAGTTTTGTTTGTTCAGCCATTTAAATCCACATCACAAAAGTTTGGGTAAGGAATCTGATAACACATAGGGTAAGGGGCAAGAACTCAAAACCATGAATAATACAAAATGGATAGAGTAGGAAGTAGGACAGCATCATCACCAATTACAGAGGAAAATATAGAGAGATGATCAGAAACAAAAGAAGAGAACATAATTCTATATTCCCTTGATGAATCTCATATTTAAAGTTTTTTAGTAAATAGTCATATTACTAAAGGACATAATGCTTACAAAAACACCAACGATCCTAATAAGCTTCCCAACAGGTCCTCCGACAAGTATACAAAGTGTTTTACAAAAAAGAAGAAAGAAGAAGAAGAAGAGAGATCGGAAATTGACGTTGAAAGGATCGAGGAGGAGGAGAAGTATGGAAAGAAGGGAGAAATTCCTCAATACCTTCACACCTACAACCATATGCGATTGATGAGAGGAAACACTGGAGCCATAGAAGCAACCATTATTTCCCCGGTGGTCAAGTGACCTACAACTAGGGTTTCTACAATTTTGGTTTTAACCAATTGGAAGTAACTAGAAGTAATTTACTTAAATACTTGAGGGTTTTATGAATTTGAATGAATTAGCACTTGGTAAGATCCAATAGTGAGAAAAATTGTTTTTATTGGAAATTGACTCACATCCTCTAGTCACATGTAAACTAGGCACCCAAGCGATGCGCCTACCAAGTTGGTGGGGGGCTGAAAATAACTTTCGTAAGAATGTTTGTGAGTTGTGTGCCTATATAATTCATTCAATCTTTTAAAACAAGTCAACACATACTGAGACTTATCTTTGGAGATGCTTAACTAGAAGCGGGGCGAGAGAGAGAGAGAGAGAGAGACAAGTGTATGTGGAATTCTGGACAATGCATCATTAATATTCTTCTCCTAATTTCTCCTTTTTCAACAAATGAATCATGAATCTTAGTTTCTTTTGTATTCGATAGGTAGGTTACTAATCTCAAAATGACATGAATCTTTTCTTTATATTGAAGGATTGTTTACACATTATTATTAAACCTTTTGATTTACCTTTGGAATTAAACATAGAGGTAACATATCTTTATAGATGATAAATCAATACCTAACTTGTAAAATAGGGTATAGGAAACTAGGACCTATGAGTCATTATAAAATTCATGCTTATATTTAATCTGGTAATAATATGTCATTTTTTTTTTCTCTTCCATTTAGCGATTGTTTTAACTCCGCAAGTGAGTGATACTTTGTCACATTCATTGCCGGTCTCAAGTTCAAATAAAGGAGGAGAGTTTGGCGGTAGGTTTGTGGCAGCCAACCGGTAAAAACTTGGTCACATATCATGGACATGAATCAGATTACGGATACCGTGGGGGCGTCCCATACTGAGCGATATGCTGCATTTCCTTCCTAGGCCCGACTGTAGTGAAAAGTATGCAAGGGTCACTACGTCGTTGCCCGAAAGCGACACATCATCCCGGTGCTCGGGGGTGGTGTCAAATGAGCAAGGGTTCCCGCATCATGTACAGGTGTGGGTAAAGAAGTTAGTCCAGGGAAAGGGAAAGGGCAAGAGTAGTAAGTTGAGGTTTGGAACTTGGATCATCATGTCTTCGTATGGTAGATCATTAGAATTAATGGAGACTATGGAGAGGAGAAAATAAGCATTATGTGTTTGCAAGACTAAATAGGTTGGACAAAAGGCAAGCGAAATAGATGGATTTAATCTTTGGTATTCTGTAATTGACTCACGAAGAAATGGAGTGGGTATTCTCATGGATAAGGCATATAGCAATGATGTACTGGAGGTTTTTAGAAAGAGCGGTCAGATTATGAGCATTAAAGTGTTGTTGGGAGATGAGGTTATGACTATTGTTAGTGCCTATGCACCACAAGTTGGATTGGATGAGTTTTGGGAAGATTTTGAAGAGGTTGTGTAGCAGATTCCTACAGGAGAGAAGTTGATCATAGGTGGTGATCTTAATGGGCATGTAGGGCTCAAGAGGGAGGACTTTAAAAGTGTGCATGGAGGGTTTGGTGTGCGGGAGAAATGAGACGGGAAGAGATATTCTAGACTTTGCTTTGGCTTATGACTTTGGAACACTTGGTTCGAGAAAAGACTATCCCACCTAGTGACTTATAGGAGTGAGGATCATGCAAGTCATATAGACTTCTTAGTGAGGAACACTTGGAGAAAGAGTTTTATTGATTGTAAAGTGATCCCGGATGAGAGTGTGGTTACCCAACATAGGTTGGTGGTGCTAGATTTTCAAGGAGAGAAATGCCTAGGGAGAAAGAGGCCAATTGTGGAACCTCGAAAGTGGCGGAAATTTCAAGGAGAAAAAACAAGATTTTGTAGAGAAAATGATTGGTACAGATATTTAAACGGTGGGTATGGATTCGGATGTAAATTTTGTTTGGACAAAAATGGAATATTGTTTAAAAAATGTGGCAAAGGAACTTTTTGGAGAATCCAAAGGAGCAAGCATGCAACCAAGTAAGGACACATCTTGTTGGAATGAAGAGGTAAAACAGCTATAAGGAACAAGAGGGAGCGTTATAGAAGGTTGGGAGAATCTCGAAATGATGATAATTTTGAGAGGTATAAACAAGTTAGAAGAGAAGCTAAAAGGCGGTTAGAGATGCACGTGCAAAGGTAAACCAAGACCTTTATGTCAGGTTGGATACTAAAGAAGGGGAGAAAGACATCTATAGCATTGCTCACATGAGACCAAAGAACTCTAGATATAGGGGCGGATAAGTGGGTGAAAGATGTTGATCAAGGAGTGTTGGTTGATGATAACAAGATATAGAGTAGATGGAGGTTTTACTTTGATAATTTATGTAAATAGGTTCAGGACCAAGAGATTGACGATGTAGCTATGACTCATGACATGCTAATTCGGGATTATATAAGGATAATTCAAAAGAGGGAAGTCAAAAGAGCTTTACAAAAATATGAGGACAAGGAAAGATGTAGGGCCGGATGGTATTCCTATTGAGATTTGGAGATGTTTGGGAGATGAAGGAATTGAGTGGTTGACAGCTCTCTACAACAAGATGTAGGGAAGTAAAAGGATGCCAATTGTATGGAGGAAGAGGACAAAAATCTCGGTGTATAGATTTTAGAGTTCTCTTAGAAAGGACTTGTGTTACTCTTCAACTATTAATTCAATCAAATTCATCCCAAGTTTAATTTTTAATCTTTATTTTATTTTATGCTTTGTCATATCTCAAATTTCTTCATCATGTTCATGTTTCAATTTACTATTGTCATTACTCTTCTTTTGGATATGTCTGAGTAGTCTAATAACTAAAATTAGGTGAACTGTGAACACCTTTGATGGAATTGAGTAGTAGTTGTTAATTAGTTCATGCTTTTTACTAGATTCCTGTTACTTGTTCGAAATTGCCTTCAATTGAATCCCGGCCATGTTTGATTGTTTGTTTGGTAATTGTTGAATTCGATGCCAAAAGGTAAGAATAGCACAATAAGACCATACGGTAATAGGCAAAATGAATCTAATCATGCGAGAGCCTTTAGATGAGTTCCTAAGGTGACTAGATTCAAGAGAATTAGTGTGCTTTAGTCTAGTAATTGCTTGAACTTATTAATTGTTCTGTTCAGTTTCGTTGAATTAGTTCATAAGGATCCGTGGTCCTAGGCTTTAATTAATTTGGTAAAGTATTCTCAATTTCCATTTGAACTATAGTTGCAGTTTCTTAGCTAAATCTCAATTCAAAGGACCCTTATAATAGAATAGCTTTTTAGAATTAGTAGAAGTTCAGTGTTTCCTTGTGGATTCCATACCTGCTTCCCTAGCTACATTAGTTGGTGTTGAAAGTTTATTTCTAATAGGTACGCGACTACCCATTCCATGCCTCTAGGGTTTTCTGATATTTCTTTTATTGTTTGAGACACGCCTAAGCACAAGGCACATAGCCCTTTTGCGCCTCGGTGCGCCTCTCACCTTTTAAAACTAAAGAAGCAATATAAACAATTTAAGAAGAATCACCATGGTGCATGTTGTTTTTTGAAGTTAATGTTTTGGTGGAATTAACAAGTATCAAAAATACTGCTAAATTGGAGCACCGGAGGCAAAAGTGGGAATCACAAGTAGTAGTAAAATTGTGTACATGAAATATCATTTTAGTACTCGAAGACCGAAGGGGGTCAAGTAAGGATATTGATGTGAATATGAGGCTGCCATTCACATTTGGGTTCTTGGAGGTTTTGCCTATGGGTTTTTTCCTATCGCAATTGCGGGATTTTTCTCATTTCAGGCTTTAAATTGCTTTTAAGTGTTTGTGTTTTCCATGTTTTTAGTCTTACTTGGTCTACACTAACGGAAGATCATATTCTTGAAGGTTTCTTGATTAGAAGATTCAATTTAGGACGTTTGTTAGAAATTCTAAAGATAGAATTTCAGTTTTGGAGCTGTGCAGTTTGCCTGACTTTGAAGATTTTTCGTTGACAGTTGGCTTTGAACTAGAAGGCGTGTGAATGTGCATTGGAAAGCTTATTGAATCTACTTTCAAGGAAAATTATTTCAAAAATTCAAGAAAATACGGAAGATGATGTTTTATCTAGTTTTTTGTTCGACTGTCAAACTGGAAACAGTTAGTTTTCTTTTACTTGGAGCCCAAGTATAGTTAGGATTTATTTTAGGACGTGTTTATTGTTTTGTTTTCGGATGTTTAGCTTCCTAAATTAGGCCCAAAGGTAAGGGATGTTTACCTATAAATATTCTTTGGTTTTCATTAATAAAATTCAAGTGTGTTGTATTTTTGAGAAAATGTTATTGTGAACAAAACTTTGTTATAGTTGCATGTTTTGCATGATTCTTGACCGATACTCAAGTTTCAAATTCTTTCAACTGCGATTGAAAGTCATATCCTGTGTTACTAATTAAATCCATTCATATTATACTACACTAGCACCAAAATTCATCAAACTACTATACATATTAAGAGAGAAAACCACATTACATGTCCTTATGGTACTTTCGCATATCGTAGATTGCCTTTTGGTTTATGTAATGCCCCTGCTACTTTTCAACGTTGCATGATGAGTATTTTTTCTGATTTTATTGAGTCCGTCATGGAAGTCTTCATGGATGATTTTAGTGTTTATGGAACTTCATTTAATGCATGCTTAGAAAATCTAACAAAACTGCTTGTGAAATGTGAAGAGGTGAATGTTGTGCTGAGTTGGGAAATCGTTAAATCCATTCATATTATACTACACTAGCACCATAATTCATCAAAATACTATACATATTCATCATAAAATCGTCACCATCATCATAGTTTTCGAATAAGTTGAGCCAATTGCTTATTTTGATTGGTTTGATTCTTGAAAGCCCCTCAAAATATGCATCAGATATCATAACATTGGATGGCGAGAAGTTATCCACAAAAGATTCCATTATACAAAAGAATGGAGATATTGACTAAGATGTGAATCAATAGGGAGATCACAATATTATGCTTGTATGGTGAGGCTAAACATAGATAATGTGGATGGAATGTTAAGTTGGGTATAAAAATTATATGCACAAGAGCATGAGGTACATACCGTTTTTTTTGTTTAGGTAGCCAACCCCACCTTTATGATTAAGGCTTTAATTAATTTATAAGGTTCATAACAATTTCAGTTACAAAAATTATCAAAGATAGAGAAGATAATCAATCAATCAATTAGAGCCTTAATCCCAAAAATTGGGGTCGGCTACATGAACCAAAAAAAATCATTCCATGTGGTCATTCACATAAATTATCCTCCTCCATCCCCTACGATCAAGAACCTAATTCTCTTGTAAATCTAAAAGCTTCATATCCTTTCTAACCCCTTCTCACCAGTCATTTTCGATCTCCCCCAACCTCGTTTGAGATTTCCATGATCCCACCCTTTCACTCGTCACACTGGGGCTCCCCCACGTTTACGTTTCACATGTCCGAACCAACGTAAGCGATTTTCCCTTAATTTGCTTGCAATGTCGTGACACCAACTGTTCGGCGCTTGACTTCATTTCTGGTTCTATCCATTAGAGTGTTCCCGCACATGTATCTCAACATCCACATCTCCTTAACTCCTACTTTTTGAATGTGCTCTTTCTTGTAAGCCTTAGAGCAACACTGGTCTTATGACAGTCCTCTAGAATTTCCCCTTCAAATTTAACGGGATGTTTTTGTCACATAACACTCCCGTGGCTGCTCTCCATTTAAGCCACCCAGAAATCCTTTGTATTACATCTTGGTCAATATCACCATTCTTTTGGATAAATGACCCGAGATATTTAAAACATTCCCCAATATTTAGGACTTTTCCGCCCAACCTCACCACTGCATCGCTTATCCCCCTCTGAGTCCCAAAGCGTCATTCCATATATTCCGTCTTACTCCGGCTTAGCTTAAACCCTCTAGACTCCAACCTTTTTCTCCATTGCTTTAATTTGGCATTAACTCCTCTTTAGTTTCATCCACTAATACGGTATCATCCGCAATCAATAAGCTTCATGGTACCTCATCTTCGATTGACCTTGTTACTTCATCCATAACCACTACAAAAAGAAAAGGGCTTAAAGCCGACCCTTGGTGCAACCCAATTATTATAGGAAAGTCTTTAGTCAACCCACCACATGTCCTAACATTTGTGGACACCTCCCGATACATATCCTTAACCAAGGTCAATATACTTTCATGGTACACCTTTCTTCATTATTGCCCACCAAAGTACATCTCTTGGAACCTTTTCATAAGCCTTCTCTAGATCATTGAAAACCATATGGAGGTCCTTCTTCCGCGCCCTATAGAACTCCATCATTTTCCTTAACAAATGAATTGCTTCTAGAGTGGATATCTTAGGCATAAAACCAAATTGGTTTTCAGAGATGCTTGTGAATGCCCTCAACCTATATTCTATCACCCACTCCCACAACTTCATAGTGTGGCTCATAAGCTTGATCCCTCGATAGTTTAAACAATCTTGGGCATCTCCTTTTTTCCTATAAACTAGAACCAAAGTGCTCTCTCGCCAATCTTGTGGGATCCTCGAAGTCTTCCAAACTTTGGTAAACAAATTTGTTAGCCAATCAATGCCCACCGTACCCAGACACCTCCGCTGGTATACCATCTAAGCCCAACTGTTTTCTTTGGTTTCATCTTTTTCAAAGCAGTCTCCACCTCTATCCTTCTAATCATCCGCACATATTCCATGCTAGTTTCCTCCGCATCCATTAGCGTATCTCCTGTGACCCCTCCTTGTGACCCTTCCTTGACTGTCATTAAACAATTCATCAAAGTACCCCTTCCACCTTTCTTTTATGTCCTCATCTTGAATGAAAACCTTGTGGTTTTTATCTTTGACATACTTTACCAAGCCAATAGCCTTCCTCGCCTCCTGTCTTCGTTTTGTCATTCGGTAGATTTCCTTTTCTCCCTCTTTAGAGTCTAACCTTTCATAAACCTCCTGAAACACCTTTTCTTTCGCTTGCCGGACAGCTAACTTTGTCTTACATTTAACATCCTTATACCCTGCGAAGATTTCCTCAATCTTACATTTTCCCAATGCTAGATAACAATCCCTTTTGTGTTTTATTGCTGCTTTCACCTCTCATTCTACCAAGAAGTATCCTTATGCATCATACTCCTTCCCCTTGATTCCCTGACCTCCTTGGCCACTTTAAGGAAACAGCTCTTCATTTGTGAACAAGCCATCTGGATCTGCCTCTTTATCCCAATTCGCCTCCTTGATCACTTTCTCTGTGAAAACCTTAGCATTTGTATCCTTCCAGGTCCACCATCTTATCCTTGGCTCCCCTTTACTACAAAAACATAAATTTGTACAAAGCATTTATAAAGGAACAGCTATAAAATGGTACTAGTTGAGAAAGGAAAAATTCGAATTCGTGTAAGCTACATGTGGAGAAACACAATAAATTGCAAGTTAGAATTCCTTTTAACTTTAGCTCATCTTCTTAAACAATCGCAGTGAATTAATCATCATCATATCACCATCACCATAAGTTGACATGAATAATCCCAACTTTTAGCTCCTTCTCAAATAATCACAACTTTTAATTATTCTAGTATAATCCCAACTATAGTGGGTATCTTCTTATAAAATTTTTAAATTTTGTTCCCTTATTCTCGATGGTCCCAAAATGGATTACTAAAGGCAACAAAAATAACAGTTCGCACTATTTTGAAAGGTTACCCCTAAAATTCGGACAATTCAAGTATAATAAAAAATTGGGATTGTTTGGAAGATGAGTCAGAGTTGGGATTATCAACCTAGCCAACATATATCTGAACATTAATATAAACTTGTACAGCAATAAACCTGAGGAAGCATTGAAATTATCTCTTTCGCAGAAGCTCCAAGCTCTGCTAAAGCAATTATGGCTTCAAAAACATATGGACAGTGCCTGTAGAAACAAAAGCAACAATCAACAAAGATAGACAAAGCAATTATAAACACTAAGAAACATACAACTACATAAAAATCAGTAAGTTTGAGAAAGCATTTTAGCAGATGATTTCACAGACATTCAAATTCTGTTTTGAAGTAACACTCCAAAACAGAATGCTCCTCCAAGATAGAAAGATAGCTTACATGTTAATACATTTGTGTTCTCTCTCAACCAACACATAATCCGTCTTTTACAGGATTGTTGAGGATTTCAAGATCATTGATCAATAAATACATCATTGGTCTCTATTCTCTTTGATTTCAACTCTCGTTGATTTTGTTATTTGAGTTTGGCAATAAGAAATGGATTGTGGCACTGTGCAACTAAATGTTTTTCGGATGCTATTCTTGAGCTCACTAAATATGCATCTATTTGGTACGAAAACATGCAATCACGTAGGATTGGGGATGACAAGAACAAACTGAATCATGGGCAGATTTAAAGGCTAAAAGCCGTAAAACATTGTTCCTACACACCATAAAAGGTTTTATTTTTAAAGTTCAATTCTTTACAACAAATCACATCACTATTAAAAAGCATAATAAAAAATTTGAACGACATAACATGGCTTGTGATTTACATGATGAGGAAACACAAAAAAGCAAAGTTTGTTGTTAGATTGAATAGGGACATGATATACAAGTTGGAATTGCAACCATATGATTCGTTTGACTATGCTTGTAATCTTGCTTTCAAAATTGAGAAACAAAACTTGGAGGAAAATCTCGCGGATTTAGGGCTAATACATGGGTCACTACCGCTAAAGATGATAGCTCTATTTTGTTAGAAATTTTGTGACTAAAAAGTCCAAATCCCAAAAAGATACCAAAGTGTAAAGATTCTAATGTTCAATCCACTCCATCAACATCCACTAAGACCATTCATTACAAGTGTAAGGGTGTTGGTGAGGTGGCTAAGTTCTGCTTTAGTAGAACCATGACTACTAAAATGAAGTTTCTGGAAGCACAAGCTAATAATCCTTCAAACGACAAGGATGACAACCAAGAATTCATTGATGATCTTGCCAATTTGGATTTTGGGCTTCTTGCAAGTTTGTCAATGATAAAAGTGTAAATGGCAATATATATATGGATCACAACTTCGAAAGTTTGTTTGTGAACGCTGGCAAGGATGCAACCATGGGTAAATTGATTGCTTATAGAGGCTCAAGTCATATGGGTGCATCCAGGGTTGGGATTTGCGTGTGCATTATCACACACACTTAGTGGCACGCAAATCAAGGACGAAAATTAGTGGAATAAGGGGAATAAGTTGGTTTCGCCTATGGCTTTTTTCCCACTGCATTTGCTACGGTTTTTCTCATTTCAGGCATTGAGTCTTTTTGTCTTTGTTGAATCTTGATCATCATTTTCAACCTAAAAGACATGGGTAATGACTTCTTGAAGGTTTCTTGATTAAAAGATTGGATCTTGAAATGTTTCTTGAAGATTTGGAGTGATTCTTGGAAATGGCGCAAAAGTGATGAGCAAAGGTGGCAAGGATTTTTGCGATTTCTTGAACCTTTGGGTTCTTGACTCTCACGTGGACTTTTAGTTGTTATTTGCTGATTATTTTGTTTGTTAGTTTGTTATGCAAGTTGTTAAAATAAAATCTAGTTAGTTGGAGTTAGTTAGAATAAGTGCAAGTTGCAAGATCAAGTTGTGCAAGTGGATCAACTTGTGAGTAGTTTCATTTTTAACGTGTTTTGTAAGGGTGGGGGCTGATTCTTTGGGCTTTTTCTAGTGTTTTAAGAGTTTGTTAGGATTTAGTTGATGGATATATCTATAAATAGTCTCAATTAACATTGTAGAAAAATCAGATTTTGTGAATTGAATAAAAGTTTTGTTTTGTTTACTTTGAAAACAAATTTCCGAAATTTTGTGAGTTGGTGGTTAGTTCCTTTAGACTTTTATGGAGATTGATTAGTGGCTTTGAGGGTGCCTAGGGCTTTAATCAAAGACTAATCTATCAATCTAAACTCGTGAATTTTGGTGGCTAGGCCTTTAGAAATTCGTGATTTTAGTTCTTCTATCCCTATGAGTTTTTGTTTATACAAAAATTCACATAAGTCAACCATGCCAACTAGAGGTTGGATATCAATCATTGATTATAAGGAGATCTATGTTATCTGCCAAGCATGATGAGCCTCAAAATGAACAAAGATCAACTCGATACCATTCAAAGTGCTCCATTAATAGTACAATTTGTCCTTTTTTCATTGATAGTGGTTCTTTTACTAATGCTTGTGCTTTGACTTTGGTTGATTCGTTGGAATCGCCTACATTAAAAAAATTAAAAAATTAAAAAAAAATCAACGAAAAATCATACAGGCTTCATTGGTTTAACAATGATGGAGGGTTCAGGGTTTGTAAGCAAGCCTTGGTGAACTTCAAAGTTGGAAACTAGAACGATCAATTACGGTGTGACATGGTACCTATGACTGCTTGTTCTTTACTCCTTGGTCATCCAAGGAAAAATGATACACGAGTGATACACAAAGAGTATTCAGTTTTGCATGGTTCAAAAAGATAGATCCTCAAGCCTTTACCACCAATCAACTACACGTCCCAAGGAACCTCCTACACCTACTGGTTCTTGTCAGATTTGCTTATTGATGAAGGACTTTGCTCAATAATAGAAAAGAAAATTGGTGAAGGACCATTCAAAATAGAAAAGAAAATTGGCTGTGAAACGTTTAAGGTTTTGCTCAATAATAGGTTTTGCGCAACTCTTACTTCTGCAGATTTGGTTACTTGCTTGATCCTAGACTTGAGAGCAAGTATTTTTTTTTTGTGGGGGGGGGGGGG